>PVJL010005236.1:0-112100 GCA_004026885.1 Lyroderma lyra | reverse complement strand
CGTCTCTGCTCCCTTCCCTCTCCCCGACTCGCCCCTTTCTCGCCAGCCTTCAGGTTTACTTGCGATTTGTGGATTTCTCAGCAGCCGGTTTGTCACTCAGGGTCCGCTTTCTTGGCTCCTGGACGGCCGTTCAATTGTGTTTTCTGGGAGAGGCTTTAGGAACCTCCTCTCCAGTCGCCATCTTGTCTTCTCTCCTCTACAGAATTTTTATGACATAGCTGAAGGTGTGTCAGGATGGCCTTTGGTTTCCAGGATGTATCAATCCATGCTTCTGTTTTTGCTGTAGTTCACCGGCTACAGGCAATGCCAAAATCTATCTGTTCTCTTGGAGACTATGTTGCTTCTGGAGACCGTTCAAAAGCAATCTTTTGAGTAAAAGATTTTTAATAATAGTAAACTGAATGTATGAACATAGATATATGCCATTTTATAGTATATTACATAGTATATTATAAATATTTAATATTAATAAATCTAGCACTATAAATTACATAAATAGCTCTAAGAAATATATAGATCTACCCCAACGATGGTGAAAATGCATTCAGTAATTATTTAAAATCATTCTGTGTGTCCTAATCAATGGCTACAGTGCAATAACTGATACAAAAACTGTAAAAAGTATATGAGGGCTATCCAGAAAAAAATCCAGCCATAAATGCCTCTATTTTTCATATTACATGGCTGGATACTTTCTGAACAGGACTTGTATATACATGTTACTATTACAGTACATTGTATTTTTAACAAAAGAAAAGCTAGTAATCACACCTTATTTTTATTAACAAAAACTAAAGTTTAATTTCCATAATCAAGAGTTAAAGTTTAATTTCCAGAATTTAGAAACTTTCTAAGGTAGTGTTAAATACACAGATCCACAATACCATAACCTTATATTAGTTTTGGTGGCTAAGACTGAGAATTACTGTAGCCTGTTGCCTTTTCTGTGTGGCAATAAGGAATGAAATTCACTGAATATTGATGACGAATTTCAGTGGATGAAAGGAGTAAAGAATATTTTTAATCATAATTTGAGTCATAAATAAATAAAACACATAGAGATAATGATTAGCAAAAGTTTCAAAACTCTCAGGCTGAAGAAACTTTCAATTTGTAGGAAAAAGACATATAAGACAGGCACTAAGGAAAAGGAGGTAGTTTTTTTAATTTATTTTTTATTTTTTTAAATTCATTTTTATTGTTAAATGAGTTTCCATGAATTACATTTTCCTATCCCACCTCCCTTATTCCAGATCCTGATTTCATGATAGTTGTAGAGAAGGGAAGATCCTTTAAAGTTGTGCATCAAGGAGTATGATAAAAATTGAATATTAATAATAAAAAAATAGAAAGGAATCATGTCTGAATAAATGCTTATCATATAAATCTTACTAAAATATGTATTTAACATCGAAAGGCAAGTTCCATTTAATTATATTGATTTTTTTCAAAAATGTAGACATGTTAAAGACTCTAAAACTCGTGATTAGGAAGTGGCCTAAATCCTTTGCATGAAACTATTTCATTTGAAAGTATGTTGAAATAGCATGGAATAGATGCAAGTAAGATAAAAGCTTTTCATGAAGTACAGTGTCATTCAGCATTGTATTTTCTATGCAAATGCTACTAATAATACTTACATATAGTGAACTATTTTTTAGGAAATTGCATTGTATCTGTGAACCTTGTCTGTTGTCAGTCATTAGGGCAGCCAACACTGCTGAAGGTATTGTACATTGAAGAATGTGAATTTTACCTGCAAGTCATTGCAGAATATGTGATGAAAATTATTAATTTTCTTTGCTATTTGGTTTAGATTTCAATTAGGATTTGCTCCTGAAGGGATTTTCATAATTTTCCTGCTATAAGTAACTGAAGAAAGTTGATAGTGAGAAAGATAATAATCATGTTTTTTTCAGTAGTTAAGTTTATTTGCCTTGTTTTTCTCTAGCTTCCCAGTTTATTTTATGTCTTGGAAAAGCAACTTTTCTCACAGACAAGAAGTTTCACAATAAGCACACAAATCTATGTATATTGTGGACATAGTACTCTCTTAAAAAATTAATGTTATCAGGGGATATAGTTAGAAAGTATTCTGATTTTTACCTATTGTTATGTAATGAAGAGAATACCCTAATATATCCTTCAAAAGTTGATGCCTATTGTGATTAAAATATTTTGTATCACATGATTAATACTTTGTAGTAATAATTCTTGCGGTGTATTTTAGGATCACAATTATTCAGAGCCTGTCTGTTTAGTTCATATATTTTAGGTAATTATGTTTTAGTAGCAGCTGCTTTTGATAGACAAGCTCAATTTCTCTAATCTACATTGTGTTTTCCCAAATTTCTACAATGTCTATAATAAATGTTTTCCACCTGTGTGTGCTTTGGACAATCATAAATTTAAAATATGAGGAAACCATAAATCGATTTACTTAACAATTAATGAATGAGCATTTATGGCAAGATTTTTGCCTAAGGGAAGACAGCATAAAATAACTTAAGAATTCTTGAGGTTGAATCCTAGTTCTGCCATTTAACAGCAGTGTAAGGCCTTCAGTAAATTACTTAAACTCTAATTGTCTCAATTTCTTCATCTGGAAATGAGGATTATAATACTGTCTTCTTCAGAAGGCTTTTGTGAGGTTTAAATTAGTTATTTAAGCCATTCTTGTTACACAATAAGTATTACATGCATGTTTGTTATATAATTATAGTACATAGTATCAGAATATCCCATATATAAACATTATGTAAGAAAAATTTCCCCCTCTTGTTCTTCCTTTTTGTAAAACCCTCTGTCCTGAAAAAATCAGATAATGCCTCTAATTCTTTCATTGGGACTTTCTTTCCTCTTTCATCATCATGTTCTGCTTCTAAGAGTGATATTGAGTTCTCCAATCATATCTAGGATGTTGCAAGTACATGTATCACAAAGAACTCCATTTCTCTGTAATAGAGCATCTCTATCTCAGCTACAATGTTCAACAGTAGCTATTTTCTATTCAGGATGATATTTAGCAGAAAGATTTCAGATGTGACTTTTCAACATCCTGCTATATCTCATTTCTGGTTTTGTTTCTCTTTATTTCTTCTGGAAAGTAGAATTTTTAACGTTCTCTGGGTTTCACATTACAGAATAATAACTTCTTGACATTGTACTATAGAACTATGTCTTTTGTTACTTATCTGTCCTTTAATTTATGGATTATTATCTTTTCTCACTATAAGGTCACCTCTGGAGGGGACTGACCACTCAAAGGCTGTGACACTGTTTGATCTCAGCATGAACTTTGGTTTAGTTTATGGCTTTAGGGTTGAACACTGTGCATGGAGTCTAAGGATCTAATTTTATACCCTAGCTCCTCTTCAATCCCACTTAAATAACTTTGGGCAGATTATTCACCTTTTAGGCTTTAGTTTCTTCTTATCACACATAATGATTTAAAAACTACTCAATAACCTCATAGTCTTATTTGAATTAAATTGCATGTATTACTTAGAGTAGTGATAATATATAGAAAAATGAAATAATTTATGCTGTTATTTTAGAATTAAAATATACATGATTTAGTAATATGCACATTTTATTTCTAGGCTGTGCATATAGACTAGTGGTTCATCTTGTTATTTAGAATAGTAGTAACATAATAAAACTTTACACATTGGTTGACTAGTTTTTCTAAGAAACAATGATAATGAAAAGTTTACTCATCTATTACATCTGATCACCTAATTGTCGCATCCAGCACAATGTGGGTGATGGGAACACAGGAAAGGCGGTGCAAGGTGATGAAAGTAGCCAAAAGTATGTTTCGAGCTGGGCCAAGGGACTCCAGCCTCGTAGACTGAAAAGAGTCCCAAATTGAGCCAGGCATAGCTTTTATTAGTGGTCAAACAAGTGAAACTGGTTTTTCCAGGGTCTGTGAGTGAGGTACCTTGAAACTGCATTTCCATTGTGCTCCAGCACCTACTGTGCTTTCACATACCAATGACTCCATCCCCTGAACCCTGGGGGATGGAGTCATTGTTATTACTAAGACATCCATCAAGGGAAAATGATCCCAGTAGAGCAGAGCAGTACCAGAGCAGTACGTGGGAAGCAAGGCAGCCAGGGGGTAAGAGATTAACCTCAGAGAGGGTGAGGGGCTGTGCCTTACTTTTGATGAGCCCAAGCTCTCTCCTGATGGCCCCTCTGCCACTGCTTGTCTTAGGCTGTTCCTTCCTTGAAGAATCTTACCCGTCACTGACTAACCCCCCATCCTCTGGGGCCACACAAGGTGACGTGAGGTGTGTGAGCCAGGGAGGAACATTACCCCGGAGAGAGGGACAGTTCTGTCTCCTAGATATTCCATTCCCCCATGGCCTCCACGTTAGCTCCTGCATTAAGATGTCATGGGGAATGTGTGGGGGCAGACAGGTTGGCAGTTTTAAGGCAACACCTAATGACAGTTTTTAGGGAAATAGTGTTGAGAAGTGTGTTATTTTGTGACAGAATACTGGCAATTTCACCTTTCAGTATTCACTTGGGAGATATGGGCTGTAGGTTGAAATATTAATTGTATTTCCATGAATAAATTAAATAGACATTAAAACTTTGCTAAGTTCTATAATTTATATGTTTAAAAAGTACTAGACAGAAAAAAACTAAACATTAAATATAAATAAGTTTTAAAATTATGCTTGTTAAATGTAACAAGTATATAGCCAAGCAGTTAAACTGAAACCAATGAGTGGAGTTCTGAAATATTGTTTAGTTAAGAAAATAATATTTAACTATAAGACAAGTTGTAATCAGCTGGTGTTCTCATGGGATGGAGGTTTTCTGTCACTGGAAGTATTCAGGCAGGATGGAAATTTCTATCAGGTCATCCTATGTTAGTATGAATTGAACCTAGTTGTTTTATGAAATCAAATCCAAGATTTTTTCTCTAATTAAAGAGTCACATGACTTCAGCTCTGGGGATATTCCCAGTGGTAAAAAATTTCCATAGATACTAAAAAAAAAATGAATTACATTACAGCTTGTTAATATATATAAGCCATCATTAAAAAATTTTATTATTATCTGTAATATAAAACACTATTTTCCTCCTGCCAATACTACTTTTATTTTTTAGTGTTCTCTGGTATCCTCACCAAAAATTTTCACTTGATTAAGCAGGATGTAAAACAAAATAAATATATTCATGATTGTAATTTGCCATGCATTATACTGTGGCTAGAATCACCAGCTAGAATACAGGATGCCTGGCTGAATTTAAATTTCAGATAAACAACAAATTTTTTTAGTAAAAGTATGTCTCCAATATTGATTAAAATTTTTATTTGCTAGATGTGGCAAGCTTAACTGTAATGAATACCATACACTAATTCCTTTGTATTTGAAGATGAATATTTAATATTTTATATTTGCATAATGTATAAAATACAGTTTTGTTCAGCAAGATTTTCTTTAGCACCCCAGTTTATTTTCATTGTGTAATCTAACTGTAAGCTTGCATTTACTAATATCATATCTAAAGAATGCTTTCTTATTATTTTAAATTTACTTTTTTATCTATGTTAAGACAGATACAGGGCCTGGCAGAAGTAATGCCTGGACATGCTTATGATTTTATAGATTACAAGTTCAAGAAACAGGGCATTGTTTGTGTAACCATAAGCATGTATGATTATGATTTTATAATAAAATTGTAACTGAAGTCCTGATGTTACTTTTTCCAGACCCTGTATATGAGTATTATCAGTGAGTAACATGCATTGGAGAAGAGAATGCTTTTTCTATTACTTCTTTATGTGTGTGTCAGTGCATGTGTTTGTGTGTGTGTGCGTTTGTTGTTTTAATATGTGACTCAACTTTTTTTGTTAATCATTCATTTTTATTATATAACTTATTTTCTAAACCTAAAATGACTACAGAATCTGAATTCACAGCCAAATAAGCATTATTTCCTAAAATAAATCTTTGGTTTAGGTTTTTTTACTGGTGCATTCGAATGTGTGTTTTATAATTGATTTCTTTTTTTTTTCTCAACTCAATTAAGCTCATTTTGAACCATTTTCTTCTATGGAAACAGGCATTTAATTCAAAATGCTAATACAACTTTCTTAATATTTATTTCTTTACTACAAGTACTATTACTGCTACCACTAATAAGCCTGTGTAATACCACTATTTTTCCTTCACTATTGGTTAAAATTCAGATTTGCTTTTGAAGATGTACTTGATAATAATATATCATAATGTCTTAAAGAATAGCCAATTTTCTTCCAGTTTGTATAAAATCTAAGTGAGTTCTCACAACCTCTTCTTAAGAAAAGAAAGTCTGTAAGATTGCAACAGAACCATGAGAAGACATACATTTACTATTCCTGCTTATACTATGCTGTTTTTGATTGTCAAAAGCATTGGTGTTATGTGTCAGGGGTATATTTATATGGAGGAAAGGCTAGTTTGATTTTTTTAATCTGCATAATTTCTTTTGGAGCTAATATCAAGGCAAGGAAAATTAAGAAAAAATTCTATGCTGGTGATATACTTTCAAATTTTTGTATCTGGGCTTTTCCATAAATAATATACAATATAAAATTTTAGTTATCTTAACTCTGATGAATCATATTAAAACATAATTCTTTAAAAATGGCTGGCGGTAGAATGACAAAATTATTTTCATATTTTAATATCAACTTACAACCTAGCAAACTAAAATCTTTGGTGGCTTGCAGTCTCTGGCATGCACTGACACCGCCCCCTAGTGGTGAGATAACCTATCCAATGTGCAATTCTCTTGCTCTTCAGAATTTTTTTTTTTTTTTTGGATGGGGTAAGGATTTGAATCACAATAGAAGAGTAATCACCAAATGAAATAATTAAGTGAGAAGACGAAACAGTAATTTTAAGAATTAAATTTTGTTTGTCTCTGAGAATCCCGAGGAAACATGTAATAGATGTAATTGTTAAAGTCTTGAATGAGTGAATTAGTCTGTGTAGTAAATTCAACAAATATCATAAATACCCTTTATATAAAATTATAGTTACCTTTCATAAAAGTAGGGGAACAAAAATATTCGTATTGGAAGCTGTAATTTTAAATGAAGTTATATTCGTTTTAGTAATTATATCCTTTGTAATTTGACTCTTGAAAGTTATGCACCACTAAAACTTTAATGTACTTAAGTCCTTAGCCATAAGGATTAATTCACTTTTGATATCTACTATACAACATTAGCATTTTTTAAAAGTGCATTACAAAACTTCTGGTAAGGCAGCACTATAGGAAATCGTGTCAAGCTACATGAAATGAAAAACTAGGCATAACATAACAAATGAGATTTTTCAATATTCAGTGTTATTAACAACAGTCGTAGAAATAAAAATGGGATTGTTAGTTTTTTTCCACCTGAAGTATAAATGAGGGTCATTATGTTTTGAATGGTTTTATTACAAAATTGGGACCTCCTATCACTAATTTTCAAGGAGTATTGCCATAGTATTTTATTTTTTAAAACTATCGATTACATTTGAAACTTAGGAGATTTACTAGCCAATATTACCCAAGTAAATTTAATAATTAAAAAAACAAAACAAACACACCAACTCATACACACACACAAGAAACATAAAAAAATGTTATGAGACTATAATAGAAAGCATTGATACCATACATAATTAAGAAATATTATGTATGATGATCTCAGAGATTGCTCTATGGAGAGCACCTCCATGGGATGCTATTAGGTGTTATCACTATAAAGAGTACTGTAGTTAAAAAAAAAGGATAATATTAGATTTGAAATGGTTAAAATGGCTTCTTTGCTATAGATGCTTTAGCATCTTTAATATTCTAATATCTGACTCTCTGCGAAATGGATATAGGATGCAGTGTTTTCCAAATTAATCTAATGGCAGAATTTGTGCATGCAGTGTATAGTTGAAATAATGTGGCAAATGCTGACCTCTGTGTTTCTTCAAATTACCTGAGTGATTTCTTCTCCTTGATTTCCACATTGTGCTTTTGTTGATACACATGTGCAGAGATGTGTAAGGTTAAATAGCTGAATGTAGTAACAGAGTAAGGCAGATTTCCCCCCCAAGCACATGAAATGGGAGGATCTATCCTTGAAGGTGAATAGTTCTCATCTCCTGCAGCTTATTGGAAGGCTATCTGTATTACTTTAATGTGCCCCTTAAAGCTGCTACCTACAGTCACAACAATTTAGTCTGGCATTAAATACAGCTTTAGCTCCAGGGCAAAATCTAAGTGAGGGTGTGATCTTAGCCCTCTGCTTTGCTAGCACCTGAGCACGCTTGAGCGTGAGACTCATCCTTTTTGTTGAGTAGCAACAAAAATATGTAACTTCATGAATGCAAAACTTTTCTCTAAACCTCTACCTTCTGCTGAAATAAATACTACACTTCTTGTTTTTATTTATTTTACCAGTAATTGGTAAAAAAGTTAAAAGCTTGATGTTTTTCTATGGCAACTATTGAAAGTTTTGTCTTTCCTGAAACATTTATTTTTCATATTGAAAATATTTTTTCAAATTTATTAAAGCAAAATAATTATTCAGAATATTGAAGATCTCAGCATTACTTGCATAATTTGCTTGCAGAAATCATGTTATTTTTCTTTAAAATATTCAATGATATTTTATTCCTTTAATAACAACTGTCTCCTTATGATTTTGCCCTCTAATAAATGATTAAATGTGGGATTTACTCCCCCTCCTCATTGATGTGAGTTTATTAATAGTCTAAACAGTTACTTTCAAAGTTTTATTGTGAAAAATATAATGTTTATTATTTTTAGGTAGCTAGCAACAGTAACAGTAACATACGCTTTTAGGGAACTCATCCATGAAAAGGCTTGGGGCATTCCTCCTTGATGAACTGAAGGCTTTGCCATAGAAGAATAGAAAAGAGCTCAGCTGGTTGTTCTGTTCTGCAGATTCCCCAGTAAAATACCTGTTTTCCAAAGAGATTCTCCAAATACCCTGTTATTTCATTTTATTTTCACCCAATGAGGAGAGTAGAATACCAGTTGTTTTCAGTTTGGAATAATATAAATTATTTGCTTTATATGTAAGGGGTAGGGTTTTTTATTTTAAATGAAAATCCCCAATCCTGGGCAAATACAAAATAATGTTGCAGCGTCACAGGGTTAGTGTCCAACTTCAAATTGTAGCTGTGATTTGCTTTTATTTTTAATTGGAACCTTTGCTAGATACTTGCAAAAATCAATGTTGTTACATTATTTCAGGCAGATATTAAGAATAAAATATATCTTTCTCCCTTTTAATTTTGTTTATTAAGGTAACTAGTGTTATTTAACTTATTGTTAATAATATACACTTATTGAAGAATTGATTTTAAGTCTCTTTTAGGACTTCATCGGTTCCTTTTTCATAAATTATTTTTTAAACTATGTTTAGGTTTCTACTTTATTGTAGTTGCAAAATGATATAATTTAATATTTGAACATTCAAATATTAGGAAATAGAGATTCTTTGGCTTTGGGAAGAACTAAACTAGAGGACATCATGAAAGGACTTGAGGAAAACTGAAATTTCAACCCCACAGCCTTATTCAATGTTTTAAATTTCTTTGCTCATGTTTCCCCAGGAAAAATATCTAATCAGAATAAATTTTTTTTAACTGAAGATTTCTTAATTTCCCTAAAATATATATTTCTTCAAAACACAAACTAAACAGATGCTTTAAGATTTGCATACAAATTCAGAAATACCTGTGTTAGGGTTCTAATAATATAAGATTCAAACTGATGTGAATATTAATGAAGTGATTTCTAAATGGAAAGGGATCCCTTTTGGGAAATTGGACTTCAAAACCACTAGAGTTCTTTTGTTTAATATATTACTCATTTATAGACATATTCTTTAAGTTATGTGTGTTGTCATTATATATTTAACACTCTAAACAGACTTATATAACCTTAAACATACAATATAATAGATATGCAAGTATACATAGTAACATACATATGGATATATATTAATACATATATAAATTGCAGTTTTACATTAATCTTGTTTTATGTCAGCCTTCTTGAGTATCTCACCATCTATCCAAAATTGTTTTTAAATGCATTATTCTTTAGCAGTTTTATCAATTACTGCCAGATTGTTTAAGATACTTGTACAATAATAATAAAATGTGTCATTATGGTGAGCTGAAATAGCTCATATACATATGTATTTATATATATAAAGAAACCTATAAAGCTTTTATTTCCTCAATTAACTCATGTATTTTATTAGATTTTTAAAATTAGATGTAGCAAGTAGAATTACTCCTTAAATTTTTTTTTTTTTGTGCAACTGTAAAGTATTTCTGGCCTGATGGACTCTGTGTTCTTATTTTCAGAGCTTCACATATCCTGTTGTGATCTACTGACATTTTCAGCTCCATCATCACTATCTTCTAGTTCTGCCATTGCAGAAATAAAAATTCACTCTGTCTTTTCACTTTGAGAGCCATTGCCACCTGCTTTCATCTCCCCAATACCTGCTTACCATAACAGATTCTAACTGCTCTGTCTTAGTTATGTCAACAGTAACCCAAACAAGCCTACACCCTGCCTATAAATGTCATGCCCTTTCCAAAACAATTTCTTAAACTGCATAAACAATGCCTCCCCATCTCTTTCTTCTATTGCATCTCACTAAAAGTAGACCCTGACAACTTGGTATGTCTTAGACTAACTTACCTGACTTGTCAGCCTAACAGCTGACATTTTCTACTTCTTTTCCTTTATTTGTGCATAAATGCATTCATTTTCTCAATGTATCCTTAAAGGCATAGATCAACAATTCTTTCCTAAAGTCCTGACTAATTGTGTTTACCTGTGGATTCAAAATGTTCAAACAGTATATGATACCAAATGTGAACAAATTATTATTCATATTTATTCATATATGTGCATTCATTAATACATATGCCATTATATAATATATTTTAGTCATGTAAATTATTATACATAAAGATTGAAGTAATCTAATTTTAATTAACATGTCTGGTATAATTTTGAGCAGATCAACTAACTAAATTTGAGGTTTATAAAAATAGGAAATAATAAAGTTTTCACCTAAAACTGCTTCCAAACTTGCTCTGACCTATTTTTTTTCCACATAATTGGACACTGTCTATTGGAGATCTAATAGATTGCTGATAATTTTCAGCTGTAAGAACAGTTTTCACTGTGGTAATTAAAACTGTCTTTTAGGTATTCAAAAATGTATTTCAATCTAATTTAAAAGTTAAATCTTCCATTCATTGATTAATTCTCTTCTTTGTCCATTTATTCATGGCCCATAGACCATTTTGGAATTTTGATCATGATCTCCTCTTTCATTTTTTTGTATAATCATTATGATTTTGTTTTTGAGCACACATGGTTATGGCCAGGCAGACAGGATGAAAGGTACAGGGATGAAGTTTTTGTTATAATCTGGTTGTTGATATCCATATGCTGACAATTTCATGAAATACAATTGAGAGTTATTTGAATAGTCCCTGATGGCGCCAACTCTTCATTTTTCTCTGGAATCTTCACTGGCCAACTGATTTTTGTGATAGCTTCGTCCTCCTGTCCTACAAATTACAGTTAGGGAGAGACCCTTAGCAACATGTTTACTATTTGCCTACCAAAATACAAAAGGAAACACACATACTTAAACCTTCACAGGTTGAAATGCATCATCTTAGCTCTCTACCTTTCTATGCCAGGGTAGGCTATTTCAGCCACCTTCCCTACCTTTAGCTTTCCCCACATGAGAAGCTTAAGCAGATTTCTATGAAGTACTATTTGAGAATAAATTAATTTTATCCTAAGAATGTATAGTTAGGTTTGCAGTGCACTGAGAATATTAAATGGACTTTGGGGATCAATGAGTTACCTTGGAATGTGAAGACCATTTCCTTCTCTTAAAGACACAACCTTTATGGAAGATAGAAAAAGGGCTCCCGGAGATATGTATGTTCTAATTCCTGGAAATGTTGAATATATTACATTACATAGTCAAAGGGACTTGGTGCATGTGAGTAAGAATGAAGTCAATGAGATGAGGAATTTATCCTGGACTGTTTGATGGGCCCACATGAGTCCTTAAAAGGAAGAAAACCTGTCCTGGCTGCCCTAAGAGAGAGATAAGATCACAGAAGAAGAGGGAGGAGAAATGTCAAGTGTAGAATGGACTTTACTTGCCCTTGCTGACTTTGAAGATAGAGGAAGGGGGCCATGAACCAAGGAATGTGAGTGGTCCATAGCACCTGGTTATAGTAAGCAAATTCTTCTTCCCCACAGCCTGCAAAAAGGAATGCAGCCTTTTCAACACCTTGTGCCCAGTGATAACTATGCCAAATTTCTAACCTACAGAATTGTAATATAATATTTTTTTAAGCTGATATGTTAATGGTAGTTTATTATAACAGTGGAAAATGAATATATTCAGTCTCTATGAGGAGTTTTATTAGATGGAAATATCTTTTCACTTGATCAAAATGGCATGGTTGTTGCTGGACCGATTTCTTCTATTTTATTATGCCATATATATATATATATATATATATATATATATATATATATTCACCTCTCTGAACAATTGACTCTTAACAACATGGGTTTGAGCTGAGCAGGTCCACTTATACAACTGTATTTTCAGTTCACAGTTAGGAGACTACATATGCGGAGGACTGACTTAAGTTATACATAGATTTATTATTGTGTGGGCATCTGCACCCCAATCCGCATGTTATTGGAGGATTGACTGTACTACTTATTACTTTTTCTCTGATTTGGGTCTTTACTTCAAAAGCTAAAACAGTAGGAAATGTTCATTTAACATCTTGTTCATGCTCACAAATACACACACACACACACACACACACATACACACACACAGAGAGAGAGAGGATCTATTTTTTATAGATTATACCTTCTTATTCATTAATGTTTAAAATATCACAAAGAAAGTGTCATGAAACTAAAAATAAATTTATAAATCATTAACAAGCAAAAACACATAATCTATAAATATTAAACGAAAATTGCTTTGGAAAATAAAGAAAAATCAAAAGAAGAATACCAGATTATTTATAAAATGTGATACAGAG
Source organism: Lyroderma lyra (assembly GCA_004026885.1). Classification (NCBI taxonomy): domain Eukaryota; kingdom Metazoa; phylum Chordata; class Mammalia; order Chiroptera; family Megadermatidae; genus Lyroderma; species Lyroderma lyra. The sequence goes on along the minus strand of PVJL010005236.1, from coordinate 98,960 downwards.
AACATTCATATCAAATTTATATACAGTGCAACTGTGATGACAAACTCATCTCTAATTTTATAAGAATAATTCAATAAAATATATTATCTTTATATTCACATGAAAACTTAGAAAATAAAAAAATCTCAAGAACTGAGAAAAAATAATAAAAAATAGAAATCAATTAAAACTAAATATAGAACTGGTTAATGATTAAAAATTAAAATAAAATGGCACATCTCTAGTCTAATCAAAGAAGGGATATTAAAGGACAGATAAGAGGGAACTGCTTTAAGTTATGCAGGCATTGTCCAAGTGGGGCATGGGATACACCAGGCCAAACTCACTTGCTTTACAGATTTGTTTTTATTTTGTTTTTTTAATGACTGGGGAAGGGGCTGTTTTTGCCTCTCCTTGGATATTACTACTTTTAAGGTGATGCACCGAATTAATCTAAGTATAGAAATGGCTCACTTTCCTCAATATCTTATGTGCTGTAGTATGGTGAAATAAATGTATTTTTTGAAAAAAAAAAAAGAAAACCACTGTTAAGGAGAAATTGTCTAAAAGAAAAAAAGAGTATGTTTTATATATTAATTAATTTAAAATATAATAAAATTGTGATTTTGCGATAAGTAAATTGCCCATCAACCTCATCTTCAGACACTTGCAAATGGATCTTGGGTTCAGGGGTGGTGGTATGAGCAAGTGAATATGTGGATAGAGGGCTGTATTGATTTTGATGAGTACCTGAACCATGTATTAGATGCTGCAGAAGAGATTCATTCTAAAACAAAATCAAGAAAACAGCTGGGTTGGATTATTCTAAAAGGAGATAATGTTACTCTGCTCCAAACTGTCTCCAACTAGAAAGGACTAATGAAGTGAGAAATTGTTGAAGTGAAACAGTTCACTTTTTATGTGTCTTTGCAGTAAATAGAGTTCTTCAACATTTATTCATATTTCTTTGGTTAATGTTATGTTATTACCAGATGCTAATAAAGACTGTAAAGTTGTTTTTATTGAAAAACAAAAACAAAAACAAAGACAAAAAACTCAGAGTAGTTCACAGAATTTTAAAGATTGAGAATGAGAGGAAAAAACTAAAGAATTCATAGAAAACTATATAAATAGTGTAGACTGTACAGAAATTGTTCTAAATGTCTTGATTGAGCTTTAATTTTTACTAGCAGCAGTCTAAGGATTTGCTATTTTTGTTATTTCACTTATTTAACAAATATTTTTGAGTTCTAATAAGTACTAGGACCTTTTCTAAGTGCTGAGCACAGAGGTAAGGGTAAGAAAATAAGGACCCTGCTCTCTTGGGTTTTAAAAGGGCAGTAGGGAAACAGTTAATTTAAAAAAAAAAAAAGAACAGATGCATCAACAAAATCATGTAAAGTGGTCTTCTGAAGAAAGTAAAAACATAGAGCTAGATATGATAGAGAGTGACTGGAAAGTACTAGAGTCACCTTCTTGTTGAGTCATACAAGATGATCTTTACAAGGAGGTAACATTTGAGGTGAAACCTCAATGATGTGTTGTCAATCTTACGGAGATCAGGGAAAAGGATGTGTGTTTAAGCTCTCTAGTCAGGAGAAGAGAGGAAATGAGCTTGACCATTTGAAGGGCAGTTCAGGCCAGTGTTGCTGAAAGTTAATGAATGGGAGGCAGAGTTGGAGGATAGGAGATAAGGTCACTGTGACAGGCAGGAAATTTTAGGACTAGGTAAGGAATTTGAATGTATTTAAATGCAGTAAGAAACCAGGGAAGTGATGTGATCTGACTTACATTTTTAAATTATGATTCTTGTTTGTTTGAAGTCTCACATTTGTATCTATAGACAGATCCAGGTGATAAGCTTCCTGTGGAAAGCCCTTCCAATTAGGTTGCTGAGTATTTTCACTTTTCATCTAATGTTTTGCTGTTGGCATGCCAAGAAGAGGGCTGATAATAAAGAAAAACACATATCCTTGAGATATTTTTGAATATTTCTGTCTATTGTAAGAATAATTTGGGAGCCTCTTAGAAATTTATCCAAAAATAATCACAGTGCTTATGAAGTTTCAAAGGAGAATAATTTAGCACCTTTATTTTCATTCACAGTTAAAATGTACTTGTTTACATTTGTTTCACAGGTATAAATTGGTGCTGTGGAAATTACCATAAAGCTTTATGGATGAAGAGAATCAAAAGTAAATGAAAACATATTACTATGTGGAATAGCCTCTGTTTTTAGGAAACAGTGCTTAAGAAACTAAGCACTTATTAATGAAATAATATTGAATTTATCCCCCCCACCTTAGGTGTATGATAGCGATTATATGCTCCAGCCTTGTATACGTGTGTGTGTTTGTGTGAGCACATGGGTGATTTTCAGTGTGCACGTGAGTGCTTGCAAACATGGTATTTATGTGTCACTATCATGGCTGAAAAGTAGAGGCAAACTGCATTTTTCTACAGGATGTTAGATAATCTGTTAACTCCGTGAAAAGAATAATCAGCTACCAACTCCTTTTGAGGGGTAATGACTCCTAGGTGATTATTGTGTGTGTGTCACATCCTAGAAAGAGCCAAAAAGAATCTCTGATAGAGTTCTTGCTTTTTGAAAATCTTTCAATAATAGTATTTCTGTATACATTTTTGCTGCTCTGATTTCTCAAAATGTTCCTCTACTTAAATCTCACAGTAAAAACTTGATAAACTAGGAACTATTACTTGTACATGGCATGACACCATATTGTATAATTTGATTGTAGATTACATTTTTAAAATACATAAAATTTAGAATATTTACAATCTTGACTTAATCTGAGCAAATCATGAAATAGTCAAGTTAACACCTTTTTTGAAAAATCATAGTTTTTAATCAGTCATTTATCTTCTAATATCTTTATAGTCCCAGAAACATGCTTTTTTTTTTTTTTCCTGTTCGAGTGTCAATATGAAGTATGTGTGAATGTAGAAATAATTTGGACAGTTTTATAGGGAGCTTGACTTGTAATGTGAGAAAATGAAAACTTGAACACTTTTAATGTGATTTATAATGTTTACACACATCTATTAGTTCGGCTTTTCAGTAAATATTCCAATTAAATTTAGTAATGCAAAAATTATGCCCTCTTCAAAAGAAACACACACACACACACACACACACACACACACACACACACACACACATTTTACAAAAAAAGGAAGTAATTCTATCTCCATTCTTTGGTGCCTTGTAGCTAGTCAAAGGAAACAATGGCACAAAAAAGTTCTATTGTGTAGTGGTCTCAGTGTTGTTATGAAATTCTCTTCTCACTGCTAACATGACAAGTGACAGATAATATGTTTCAGAACTGAAATGTGAGGAGAAAGGACAGAAGAATTAGGAATGACCAGATGTACTATGGCATCAGTTAAAACAATGAGTTCATTGACTAGTGGGGAAAGAACTGTATTTATTAACAAACCTAGATCTCTTGAGTGATTTAAGTATTATTCAGAAAATTATTATGGCTGCCTAGTGATATAGTTTGTCACTTAATAAAACATATTATGTACATGGTAAATCATAATAACTAAAAGCATGGACTTTGTAATTATCCAGCCCTGGTCTAAATGATCAATTTACCAAGTGTGCCCTTGGGCAGTTGAAATAAACTCTCTGAACGTTAGGTACTGTAAACACCTGATATGAGGATAATAATTATGGGGTTCATGATAGTTTGTATTCTATTGAGTTGTTTTGAGGATAAATGAGATGAAGCACATAGATCTCATTACAGTGTCCACAAATATTTGCTATTATTATTTTTATTAAAGAAACAAAACAAGCTATTAAATGGTCTTAGTCCATCAAAAAGCTCTTGGTCTTTAAAGTCTTGATTTTGAAAGCAATTTTTGGCCCATGATCTTTTAATTTTATTTGACTTTCTTTATTTTCCATTTTTCTTATCAAATTTAATCATTAAACTCATTTCCATCGGTATTTATATGTGAATATATATGAAATCCAAAAATGTATGAATTGTCTATATTTTCTAGCTTTTCATAATATATAGTATTTTTATTATAAAATAACTAATACTTAAATAGCAATTGGCTCATTTGACTTTGAATATAAACTTGAACTATGTTATGTTTTGAATTTCAGTTTATGGATATGAAAACTAAGGTACTACCCTTGGTTATGCAGATAACACTGGGTTATATAAGGGTAGGCCTTTATATTTCCACAGCCCTTGTAATGTTACTAACCCACTTAGGATAGAAAAAAAGGCTGAGTAATGATGTCAGTAAATATTTTCATGGACCTTGAATAGAGTAATGACTGATATATGCTGGTGCTTGTGTTACCTCTCCCTGCACCAATTGATTAACTGAGCATATATAATTCAGTAATAGTTGAGAAAATTGAAAAGGAAATTTCCAACAAGTTTGTTATCTCTAGTAATCAGATGAGACTATTAGTGCTTCACTTTATGGGTATTCTATTATTTTTATTAATACATTAAACTCTGTGGTGATACAATAAGCAATAGAGGTAAAGACTGGAAATTTAGAAGAAAGGAATAAATTGTTCTAATTTCCCCAATTATTTTTATTTTATTACATGCCACTGAACTCAAAAACATTTGCTTTACAGAATGAAATTTGAGCAGTAGTTTCATGATGAATATTATTTTTCTATTCTTTTATCTTCCTTTATTAGAAACATAATTTTGAAATATAGCTACTTTAAATTTGTATGAAATGCTATTATTATAATAGTGTCAACAAAAACATTAAATAACATTTATTAGGTGCTTGGGGCATGTCCAGCAATATTTATTTTGTGCTAATGTGTTAATGGCTGAGCATTTTACATGCATTATCCTCTTAATCGTCATTATAGTCTTCTTAGCTATAGTTTCAATGTTATTATGATAATAGACACAGAAAATCTGCGATCTTAAACAGATTTTCTTGCATTACCAAGGCCCTCACATAGATGATCAGAGACATACCCTAGACTAAGCCTTCTATGTAACTTCGAATATTTAGATATTAACTGATTCATCTATTCAATATGTGACCCCATCCTTTCTCATATCATATATCTCATCTGTCATAGTTGCTGCTAAGTAGGCAACTGTGGTGGATTAAAATTCAAATAATAGCATACTATGATTCTTTTGTCACATAATAACTTACCACATATTATACGAGGTCAGACAATTAATTTTGTGAACTCATCCTAGAAAAAGTGCTACACACCTCATTGCTGAATATTACTACAGTCACCTTTGAAGCACTCCTCTTGGGAAGCTATGCACTCACTTCAGTGCCTAGCCCACTCTTCAAAGCAATTTTGAAACTCTTCTTTTTTGAAATAGCATCACAGCTTTCTTCATGCCCAAAATGTAACAATTAAGATCACTAACTTTTCACTGTGAGCTTAAGTTGGCAGCACTGTATGAACAACTCAGTAAGGTGTCAGAACCTTAGCAAAATGAGAGCTCTGATGGCCATTCCAGAAAAAGAGATCCAAAATTGCTCTGAAGGATGGACTAGGCACTAGCATAGGTGCATAGCTCCCAAGGGGAGCTTAGAAGGTGACTGTAGTGATATTCAGCAATGAGGTATGTAGCACTTTCTCTAGGATGAGTTTGCAAAGTTAATTATCTGACCTTATAGTGTATGCATAAAATTAAATCAGTGGCAGATACAAAATGAAATGCAGAAATAGTCTTTGAGAAACTTTTAGTTTTAAAGGAGAAAAATAATATACATTAAAAATGACAATACAGGGGTTCCCTGGTGGTGTAGTGGCTAGATTTCAGTGCTCCAAATGCCGCGGCCTGGGTTTGATTCCCAGGCAGGGAACTACCCCCCCCCCCCAAAATGACAGTACAAAATTTACAGCATTTTCTTCACAATTATATGTATAGGTAGATTTTCAAAGTACTGTGGCCTCCATTTATCATGGTGGCCACACTGCCTGCAGCTACTCCTTTCAGAATTCCCCACACATTAACTCTTAAAGTCCTTTTAGCTCAGGTAAATTCATTGTTGACTTTATTCCTATATATACTTCAGTGACCACTTCGCAGCAGTAGTCATAGGAAGCAATAACTGAGTCCAGCATAATTTCAGAGGGCAAAATTTAACTTCCCTCCGGAGACACCTGTTTCTGTAGATTTACGGGGGGGATTCAGGACCTGATTCATGTGATTCATACTACCTAACTCAAAGACACGCTGTTCTAGGAGTTAAGCATTTATCACAAAATTTGTTATATATGACTAGCAATCATAAAATCCTATCAGACTAAAGATTTTTGTGAGGTTAAATCTATCCACTGTTGGTCAAAAAGATTGTTAATCTCATGTTTCCCAAAATGAAAGCTACCTTCCCGCAGGAGACCTTTCTAGAATGTACATATGAAATAATATATAGTAGACAACCCCTCCATTTTGACTTTTCAGAGTGATAACGTTAGTAAGGTTTGTTTGAAACATGCACACACACATACACATAATAATAGGCTAAACAGATATGTATTATGTGGGCATGTGTACTAATTTGAGTTCTGTCCATGTGTGTTTATGTTGGAATACATGTTTAAAGGATACATTGGAACAGAGTGAGAGTGATAAGTGGATGGTTAAAGTTTGAAATAGACTGAAAATAAAAGGATAAAACATGTTGTTAAAGAAACAAAATTATACTCACATACATTTGAATAGACATATAGCTATATCTATATAGAGATACAGATATTTGTGTGCAGATATACAGTTCTGGCATCATTCTAAATGATTTTTATAAATATTAACATATTAAGATAACATGTTATTAAAATGTGTAGAACACAAAATAGATAAAATAAAGATATAATTAGATAAAGGCAGTATGAGATCCAAGTCAATAAAACAAAACATTTAAAACTTGATAATGTGATAATTAAAAGTGAAAGAACAAGAACCTACAGATTATGAGGTACACAAATGTATAAATGTTAAAAAAAACTCTTTTAAAAGTGAAATAATAAAATTCATATAATTGCATAGTGTTTGAATTAAAATAAGAAAAAAGGAAGATAAATATAATCAAGGCAATACAATCTTAGTTCTTTTGGCCTCAGTTTCTCTAGTAGAATTGGAGAAAAAATAAATAGGATAATTGAAGTAAATTAGGTTAGTGGGGTGGGACAAAGATTTAAATTATGCCCTGGAGCCAAAAGGAAGAGAGGAAAGGGAAACTAGTACTGGCAGAACAGAGAATTGTTAGAAAGAGAAAGAGCTGACCTTCAGCCCTGCGAACCTGTCAGCCTTCCTCTCCATAGTTTTACTCTTCCATTTTCCCACAGCTGCTGTTAAGGTACACCATCAGGAAACTGTGGAAAAACAGCTGGACTTGGATTACCTTTTGAGTAAAAACAAATTTCTGAAAAAAACTAAGAAATTTTTCTCAGCTTCATTAGTAACTTGAAAAATGTGAATTAAAAATAATAATAAAATACTTCTATTGCCAAATAGTATTATGAAAATAAAAATACCCGGTCTTTTTTGTACTTAACAATTTTATGAAACACCAGAATACAGAAATAATGAAGAGAGAATTGCAACCACTAAAGAAAAGTGTCAGGTCAAAGATTTAAGATTAAAAGCTAAAGTTCAAATATTAAAGACCAAATGGTAAATTAGAAGAGGAATCAAGAAAAATTATCTTGTACCTTGGTTGCCACTGGAATCTCTACAATCTAGGTCTCTCTGGTGATAACAGAGGACCAAGAACAATATACAATTTATATTTTTTTGCTAATTTTCTTCAGACCCATTGTTATTTATTCATTCAGCAATATATTAATTGAGCCTTACTTACCTGTGATTAAGTTCAGGTGTAGAGTTTGGTGAACAATACAAGGAAATAGATGATAAATATTATTCTTGTATAAATCTGATCATTGCCCATAGTGTTATAAAAACAATGAAGAAAATAAAACAGAGTCTTGTTGGGGTGGACAGAGAAAGTGAAATTAGATTGTTAAGTTAGGAAAAGTGTCTGTGAAGAATACCTTGAACTATTAAATGATGATTAAGAGTCAATCATGGGAATTTTAGATGTTAGAGAAAGTGCCAAGGCTTAGTTGCTGATCTGAGGAATAAAAAGGCTTGTTTGGCTGGATTATAATTATTATAATGAATTATAATAAACTAAGAGGCAAGTGGTATGAGTTGAGGTCAACTAAGTGAAAAGAGATTGATACTCATAGGGTTTTGAAAACCTATGAGTTAGAAATGGTTTTTAACAGTTGCATTTTGAAACAAAACATGTGTATACCTGGCTATGTTTTATTTCTAAGCCAGGCTTCTTTCATGCAACAAAAAAACAAAACAAACAAAAAGAAAAGAAGACCATGCAGTGTATTTTATCTATATGTGTAGCGGTGGTAAGCCAATGACTGCAGAATGTACAGTGTTCTTCTCTTTCCAAACAATGAGGGTCTGTCTTTGTGTAAGCTGGTTCTCTGGGCACCTGATATCCTACCTCTGACACAGCTCCAGGTAACTGAGCACTGTAGTGCTCGTCAACCATTAGAAGGTTTATTTCCCCCTCAATGTTCATAGCATTTAATTTTCTTCCCTCTTCCCTAAAGACCAGAAAGACAAAAAATAGAAATGTAGGTAAATCAACACACCAAGAACTTCTGAATAGAAACAGTGGTTCTTCTTTTACTTGAAATTGTTGAACACTTATAATCATAATAGTTCATTTGTTTTGGCACCAACTGTGCTGAACAATTTGCATGTGTTTTCTCATTTAGCCTGCATCAACTCTGTGAAATGTTGTACCATTATCACCTGGACTCTGCCCAGTGAGAAACTAAGGCTAAACATGATTGAAAACCTGTCAATTGATCAAACAGTTAATAAAAGTTGGAACCAAAATTTAAATACAAATAATAGCCAATGGGATAGTCTATTGCTTGTCCTCTGAGAACTTAGCACTGTTAGTATTTATAATGTAATTTCTGTTAATACACCTGCATATGATTGTAGCAGTTCTCTTTCTTAACAAAAACCTGTTTGTCCCTCACCTTATGTTAATGCTGAAGACAAATACTTTTCATAAGTACTTTGAACCAGACAGTAATGTCTTCTGTCAAAGGATTTATTTGAATCCTACTCATGCACTGTCTTGATGTTGCTCTACTTCTGTCAGTGCTGGGTTAGCATGTTTTTATTCAAGAGGAATTGAAAATGAAATGCTGTGAAATTGAGACTTGCACACCTTTTAGACCTTCAGAGCACTGCTTTGTACTAAGATTTCTATCAGATGAACTTCTATAGTAGTATCTAATTAGGTTGGTGGTGAAGTGTAAGCTCTTGAATAAAAAATCATGTTGAAGAGATTTTTTTTTTTGTCCTGTAGATTACTTAGCTCAGAAAGGTTTGGAATTTGTCAGCCATTTATAATAGGATGATAATCTCCTTTGATGAATGGTTTGAGTGCTAGTTTCTCATCATTTATCATTAGAGATAAGGTGCCTTGTATCTTTCACCAACTTGGTAGTTTGCATTTAAAGAATGTCAAAATGTATATACACCTCCCTTCCTAAAAGATTCTACAAACACTTATATCTCTACTATTGCATATCAAATTTCATCATTTATTAGTTGAGGCTAATCTGAGAATACTGTACTCTTTTTATTAAGGCAGATGCTCCCATGGTCACTTGTAATTTTTGACAACTTTAAGAGTTGTGCTGTTTTTCTGGAACTCTTGAAATTACTGTAATTAAACAGTCTAAATGTTATTTGTGATGAATCACTAAGGACTTCATCTTGGATACTTTGTTTTGTCACTATATTTCTAAAGCCCAATTAATATTTTGATAAAATCATCATTCATTTTTTACAGTGACTTGTAAAAATTCTTTTAAGTGCTTCATTTTTTCATTTTCCACTGCAGAGTAGCATCACCTTTATTTTTCCCTGTCATCTGGCCTGTAAATATAAATCTCTGGAGCAGGCTAAGGAAGTAGTCTATTTCCCCAAGTCCAGAAAGATAGTAAGAAATCAAATGAGCACGACGACCTAAGTGTGCTTGATGTGTGTTCATGTGCTGAAACCCCTCTTGTTGTTAACAAAATGATCACAACCAAGTATAAGAAATAACCAAATAAATTTCAGGAAAAGCCCGAGGTTTGTCAGTAGCTGACAGGACAAATCATTTAACATTTCTATGACACATGGTTTCTCTTCTGGTAGAAGGAGTTGGGGTCAGTGATTGTTAGTGTCTGTGTACTATAAAATTTTATAATGTTATTTCCAGTTGAAGGGAGACAATAACCCTAAACTTTTGAAAAAAAAATAGTTAACTGGTTAGGCCTGGAAAGGGAAATTCAGTACCTGACACTCAGGGAGAAGAGAGATCAACTTTTAATTGCAACTCTTTTAATGGACCATGTGTTTGCTTCTTTATCATTAAACATTTATAGTTTTTGAAGGCTCTCTTTTGGAAGAATAATTTATGTTTTTCATTATTCTCACTTTTTTTTTCTTAAATATGAAAGATGTGTGAGGGTATTCAAAGGGCTAGTAGTAATGACCACCTGTTGTTTTATGTGTTATATTTTATGTGTTATATTTTATGTGTTATATTTCTTCAAGGAATGTGTGAAATACTTATATATTTCTACATTTACCCTCAATAATATAATACTAATGAATCATTACTTGTAAAATGAAGATTTTATCATTGGATACCACTTTTCAACTTGGTAACACAATAAATATATTGTTTACTAATGAAAATCTTGCCCATACTCACGTTGTTGATATTAGGGAAATTAAGTTTCATACTAGATTTCTCTGGTAATTGAAATTATGCTGGACTTTCAGTGTGGTTATAAACTCAAAAACTGAAGAAAAAAGCAGGTTTAGAATAGATTCCATTTAAAAATGAGAAGGAAGACACTCTTTTTTGAAAGATAGGGGAATTATATGTAAAAAAATTTGACCTAGAGTTTATTTTTATCCAAGTAATTCTCCATGAACATTTTCTTACTTGTACCTCCAGTGATTCCTTCATTTCTCGAAACCGTTATGTTAGTCACTCTTCCCCTTTTATTCCCAAAGGACATTGTATATGCAACCAATATTACATTTTCTAACTACATTTTAATTAGTTGTATGCTGGTCCTATTTCCCACCTGAATGAGAGTTTTCTAAAAGTAGAAAAGATTCTCATTCATATAAAAAATCTGAAATACAGTAAATATTATATGAATTTAAGACACAATCTTATATATTTAAGGTATTTAATCTAATGTAGTTAATTCAGTCTGATCAAAGTTTTTATGTTTAAGTAACAGTTGTAAAACATTCATAAAATATTAAGAATCAGTGCAATGGAATTTTTTTGCTATACTTGTGGTACTACAACCCATAAGTAATTTTAATAATGCTAAACAATCAAATTCATTTATAGTTAATGTTTATTTCCTTTTGCAGTATATTGATAAATCTTTGGTATGAATTTGTAAGAAAACAACATTTTTAAAGTATTTCACATGTACTGACAGTGTACTAGCATTACAGAGTTTAAAGGCAGTGGAGCTTGACACTTTTGATAAATATTAGTCATAAAACACTTTGTTCCTTTATGTAATTTACTAAACCATTGCTAATTAATCATAAATATTCAACTGAAGCATGAGACTGTCTAGAAGGTAAAGAAAGGAGAAAACAATGCTGCCAGCTGTCATGTTTTTATTAACAAGAGCAAGATTGAATGTAGATGAAATTGTAATCTTAAAAGAGTCATTTCTCTTTGCTTTCAACCTCATTACTTTGAATTAATAATGTATTGAGATGTAATCTATATTACCCTAGTCATACAAGTCATCGGGAAACCACAGTGATGTGGTGTTTTAGGAAGGTGATGTGGCCATGTGATAAAGCTGTGAGAAAGAGATGACTTCATGCACTGCTTCCTTACATTATCTTCACTTCTATAACTTTTTGAATTAAATCTCAACAAAAATGTCAAATCCAACATGGTTTCAAATTCCTCATCTGCCTTTTGTAAAATGATTCAATTTGTGTGTTGTGGGAGCTTACTTATTACAATATGTTGCTGAGTCTACAAATCCAATGCAGTCAGCAGTCTGGAAATTTTCTCAGATCTAGACCATTTAATCCGAATTATTTTCTGCCTTCTCATAACTTTATTTATTAAGTGCTTGCCAAAATTTGTGTTGACTTGCCTCTTCAGAATAGGCCTAATGTGAGTTCTTTCAGCATGTATAATAAAGTTGAAATTTCTATTACTCAGAGTTTTAGAGGCTGGTTAAAGGGGATTTATACTCTCTTGTTCTCCATTTAAAACAATAGGACCTACCACTCAGATATCCCCATGTGGATTTTGTGAAATTTTTGAGAGATTTCTTTTATTTTTCATATGTCTGAGCAGCTTTGGGGGTTTTGTTTTTGGGCCACTAGACACAGAATTCCTCACAAAGCAGAAGACTTTTTCAAAGGAGGGCAGACTGCTTCTTTTAAAACCCTTTTAAGGTAAAAGGAAAATGATTACCTGTGTGAGCACAATAAAACATTATTGTTCGATTTGAGCAAATCCCGTTCTATGCGTAGTCATATTAAACAGAAGCTGGTAAAATTTGTGGACAAAGATTTCACACAGGTACTTTGCAAATATTTAATATACCATTTAATGAAAAGAAAAACACGAAAGTCACCTGTCTGGAAAGTTGCAAACACACATGTTGATGAATCTTACTGGAGTACATTATTTTACAATAATCTTGTATACTTCTATTTTCTCTTATATGTTGGAAGTCTTCACAAGTGTTTCTCAGGATTTCCTTAAAACACAGATTCTGAGGGGTGGGCAAAGAATTAAAAATGATTGCTAAAAACATTAACATCTCTGATCCTTTTCATCGGTAAATTTTAGAAAGGGGAATTCTTAGAACTGGCATCACTCTTCCTTCTTTACCTGGAGATCAGTAATCCTTAGAGAGTCATCTAAAGATCCAGGTCTTTTTCTACCTCTTTAAACTAGAATTCACTCGTGTACTCATGCCTCCTTTGTTGCAGCTTCTTCTTTAGGAACATAGATTAACATCAAATAAACTATTTCTTTCTGCCTTCAATATCTCTCACCTTCTCCCTCATTATTTATTACCTCGTTTTTTTTTTTCCTTTTTCTCTCTTCTGGGTGAGCTTTTTAAAGTTTGTCCCAATTCTAATCTAATTCAATTTTCTATTCTGTAATAATTTCTGGTCATGAAGCTGATGTATATTATGATTTTGCCTTTTTTGTTTTCTTATTATATTTCATTAGCTCATCCATTTCTCTTTTCACTTTTTTTAACTCTCAGCCAGCTCTTTTTCTATCTCCATCTTTTATTTTTAAATTTTAAATATGTCTTTGTTTATAGAAGCTGTGGTACCTATACACAATGGAATATTACTCGGCCATAAGAAAAGATGAAATACTGCTATTTGTGACAACATGGGTGAAATTTGAAATCATCCTGCTAAGCATAAACCAGACAGAACAAAACCAAGAACTATATTGCTTCACTCATATGTGGAACATTAAACCGAAAGCATGGATACAATCAATAGTTTAGTGGTTACCTGAAGGGGGGAAGGGAATGTTGTAGGAGGGAGGGGGAGGCAAATATATAGTCATGGAAAGAGAACTGACTCTGAATGGTGAACATATAACGCAATACACAAACGACGTATTGTAAAATTGTACACCTGGAACCTGTGTAATTTATACTAGCCAATATCAATTAAAAAAAGTCTTTGTTTATGAACATTATGACTTTTTTTTAAATGGGAGAAAATATAAAGCAAATTAGGTTTAAAATGCATTTTAATAAATATGTATTTATAATATATAATATATTTATAAATAAATAATATATAATATTAATGTATTTTAATACTATTCTTAGATTATAATATTTTTAGAATTGTTTATATGTTTATTTATTTCTTGTTTATATATCTTGTCTTGAAAAAAGAGCTGTCTATCTTTTTAAATACTTTCCTAAGGGCAGTGTTGGTAATTTTTTTTTTTTTTTTTAATATAACCTCACTGTCACCTCTGCTGGTCCCTCTCCAGATCTCTGCTTCAGGTGCCAGGTGGGATTGTTCCTATGCTGCTGACTGGTGGCAGGATCTGCTTTTTAAGGGAGTAACTCTGCTTTGCTCAGAGGGAAGCCCTGCTCCCTTGCTGGGTTTGGAATAGCAACATAATTTAAGGTTCCTACTAACAGTTACTTTCAATGCTGGTAATTCAAAATAGAGAAGGACATTTTAAATGATGTGCTCTAAGCACGTCTCATCACTTGTACTTTCCAAAAGCCTTAGTTCAACATCAATCACAAATTCCAGCAGGGGGCCTTTTTAGAAAAGGCCCCCCTGTTTATTCTGAGACATTGCAGTGCTCTCAGTTGGAGAATGTGTCTTTACATGAATAACTCTCTCTTCATTTAACTCCTATCTGTATGATATTTTACATAACATCTTTATAATTTCTAGGTTGTGAATGATGTCCTTTTCTTTGTTTCAGTGACGATGTAGATATATCCCTATTTTCATATTCCTGTGGTGATTTCAACTGGCCTCTGAAAAAGTGCTTCTTCTCAAGTCATTTTAGCTGAAAGTCACAACCATTTGTTTTTGTTAGATCTAATTTTAAGGAAATTAAATAGAGGATCAGTTTTTAATTCACAAAAGAAAATGAACAAACAAATTAATTTTTAAAATAAAGTGTATATTTTATATCTTTTAAATTTTTGTATTAAATTTATTGAGGTGACATTGATTAGTAAAATTACATAGGGTTTAAGTGTACATTTCTATAATGCATCATGTACCAGAGCTGTCTGGAAAGTATACAGTCATGTAATAGGGTCATTTATGGCTGGCCTTTTTCTGAATGGCCCTTGTGTATACTGTGTTGTGTGTTCTCTGCCAAGAGTCAGTTCTCCTTCAATTGCAATATATTTAACACTTGAAAGAGAGGCTTCTCTCTGGAAATTCAACTGTAACCAACATATATGTGTATAAAAATTATATAAATTAATAGGTTTATAATATCAAATTTAATTTTATGCCTATTGAAAAGTAATTTTTTTTTAACCTTTAGCCTATTAGAGATTGAAAAGTATTGATTAATGACTTTTTAGAAATCTGTTCAACCAATTATTTTAAGCTACTTCTGTGGGTGAGGTCAATTTCTACAAGATGATAGGACTGCAAGTTCCCTTATTTTAATTTATGTTCTAATTGAGGAGGCTAGTCAGTAATTAGATTAAGTGCTACGTAAAGTGTAGTAGAGGCTTGCAGAAAAACTTGGTCCATGCTGGAAGGTTTTGGAAGTGTGAAAAGCAGAACAACAGAGCCATAAGCAGGTTATCACCCAGGTTCTTGGTGGTCACACTCAAATTTGATCACCAACCTCAGGACAACACTGACAGTATCAAATCCATGTTGCTGAATCTGCGCATAGATAGAATGAATAGGAAACCAATAATCAGGTCAATATATGCTTGACAGTAATTCCTTACTGACTTCAGAGTAATAACCCTGCCATACTTCATAAAGAAAAAGATGAGGAATCAATGTGAAATCTAAGATTACTCATGAAATGAGTCTATACTATTTGAATGAGGTTCAGTGTTTGTATTCTGTATTGAGTTATGGATCACTTGTCTCTATGGATGTTTTGAAACAGGACCAAGTATCAAGGACCTTTCTGTGTAGACCAAATGCCTCTGTGGATATTTTGGACAGGACCAAATATTTGTTGATCAAATGGATTAGTAGATAAGCAGTGACTGCTAGATAATACTTTACATATCAGCTGATAAGGTCTGTGTAAGAAAATTATATTTGTGCTGATATTTTAATTATAAAGAGAAAGAGGAGAAAGAGAGATACAGAGACAGAGAGAGACAGACAGAGCCATGCAAAAGACTGGTATGTATGGGAGAGAAAGGTTGTAGGGTAATTCTGAATTTGAGGAGTTAAAGAAAAATAGTCATACTTACTATTTAATTTTATCACTAAGCCTTTAAGGAAAGAAAAAATGAAATATAAATAACAATCATAAAGAAGCCTCCATAGTGGTTAAGATAACGAAGACTAGGCATAAATTTTCTTTTCTCCTCTTTTTTTCCCATTCTAGATATAAAATCACAGGGTTTTTGTGGACTTCTCTTCCTTAGGTAGATAGGGTTTCCTGCAGATGAGATTGTAGTAACGGAATTTGTGTTTTAGAGACCCCCTCTGACAGCTGCCCCTCAGAATAGGAATTCTTTGATAATCCGTATACTACTGGATTCTTACATCAGAAGAGCTAATTTCTGGTTTACTGAGTGTTTTTCACTCAAGTCTCAATTGTTGAGAGTGGCCCAAAACCATTTGGTTAGCATGAACAATTTAATAATTCTTGACTCTCCTTGACTACTACAAAGTATTCTGTGATTCACATATATTTAAAACATATTCTAAATCAAAACAGTGCTGTGATTTTAGTTCTCTTATGAAGATTATGTACTTCCAACAAATCTTTTGGAATCACAAAGTATCTATAGGCAAATTCAGCTTTGGAAAATGAGGAAACTTTATTAAGCAATTATTGGTCAAATTTTAAAAATGGTCTGTGAACATATAGATATATATTGTATTTATAGATTTTTTTTGCTATTTTGAAAAAGTAAATATGTGTGTGTGCATATGTAGTGTGTGTGTGTGTGTGTGTGTGTATGTGTAAATAATAGCCCACATGCCACAGATAATCTGATAGTAAATTCAAAATAAACATTAGATTATTTGACATATAAATGTTAAATATATTTTATCTGGATTATTTTTGTTTTGTGTAGTCATATTCTAATTAATATTTATGTATTTATTTTTAATTTAGGCAAATTATATACTAGATGAACAAACTTGAAAATTATGTTTATTAAATATCTTGGAAAATCGAAATGATAATATATTTGGTTATAAGGTAACCACTAAGATAGGAATGAGCTTCTTAAGCTTAAGATAACATAGATCATGGCTAAGTGATCATAGTAAATATATTGAGCATAAAAACACTAGCCACTACCTACGTCCGTTAGTTAGAGCATTTTCTGTTCTCTTTGGTTATATACATGGCCAAATATTTTATTAAAAACTTTGTTTGTGATATGTTTCTATTCAAATAAAATGTAAGTAATGTCTTTGACTGTTTACATAATTATTCATGCCTTTTTTTACCGAATATGCATTTATGAAGCATCTGCTTTTTTTTCAAGTATTTTATAAGATAAAAAGAATGAAAAAGTAAATGGAATTTTGATCCTGGATTTTGCCTGAAGGAGCTCTTAAAATAGAAGGAAACACAGAGCATGGTCATCTAATTCTATCACATGTGATACATGGTAGAGTAGTACTTTGGAAATGTTGGAGGGAACAGTGATTTTTATTTGGGTTACAAGGGAAGTCTTTACAGAGGAAATAATATGAGCTGGGGTTTTAATCAGTCATGTAGCAAAGATAGGAAAGAGCATTTCCAGAAAATAGATCATTTTAAGGAATAATAAGAAAGTATATCCAGCAAGGTGTTATTGGATGGGGAGTGGTGGTTGGGAGGGTAACATGTAGTATAATATAATTAGAGAATAGAATGCTAATTGTGTTCAGGAAGAATGCCGTATGCACTTAATTCAATTATTTTTCTTCTGTATTAATTAGGCATGCTCATTTTAATGCTGCATTTTAAAATAAGTTTAAATCAAGACCTCTGAGTTTTAAAAATAAACTTGTAGTCATATACGTCCATCATTATATTAAGATTCCCTTTGTTAGAATTATTTTATAATTTATAATTGATAGTATCTATATATTTCATGTAAAGACATGTAAAGGCATTTTTTTTTCATAGAAACTTGTCACAAGCCTTTATACCTAAAGCAAAGCAACTGTATTCTCCTAGATCTTATCTCTGATGCAAGTATTACTCACATTATCAGAATCTTTGTTCATATCCCTCTGTCCAATATTCTTTTCTTTATTGTGGGTTTAATTAGTATTAGGTTGTTTTATGTAGTACTAACTTTAATTCACACTTGTACAAAATGCATTAATAAATATAAACAAATATAATAATTATAAGATTTTATTGAAAAGTATGTTTATTAAAGTGACATATTACAATTTCATAAAATAGAATTTTGAGTTTTCTGTAGAGTTTCTATTGTGTTTCATTATAGAAATAAAATATAAATATGCCATTTTATTTACTCCATTTGATTTCATAGTCTCTTCAACTTCTAAACATTGAAACAGGAAGTGATATATTCAGTCTGTATCTTCAGTGACTACATGAGTTTATGCCTAAAGATAAATGTCTTCCTAATGGTTGAGTGATATGTAATGGGTAGTGAATAAATACTTGCTTGCTAAATAGCAAATTATGAAGGAAAGAAAAAATATGCCAAAGTAATCTAAAGAGAATACTATGTATTTCTCAAGTCCTTAAATGAGCTACAGTATCTGTAATTGGTAACTTTAATACTCAATGTCAGGAGCTGTACTACCTACCTACTTCATGAAATAGTATTCAGATCTCTCTGTTAGAAATGCTTTCTCACTCAGCAAAACTTAACTATCTCTCATGCCCCTGCACACAACAAAACAATAAAAAACAAAAACAGATTATTTGTATGCATTACAGCCTTTCATTATGGGCCATTGGGTAAATCCCTTGCTTCCCAAAAAATTAGTTTAAGAAAAAAATAGTCTCTTTCTTTCTCTGGATACCACCTTTCCTGAATTTGACCCAAAATCCTAAGGATTCCATTTTCTTGCCAGTCTAAGGCTTATACCTAACAAAGTTGAAAGAGTTTGACTCGTGAGGTCTTTGAAACAACGAATTTTTGTACCAATCAAACCTGAAGCCCACCCTGCTTCCCGCTATATGAAATAATGAATTCTCTATATTTTGCACTGATTTCTTCAGTGATTCTCTTACATGTCACCTGGAGTATTTTAGCTAGTATAACGTGTATTAAATTTAGTTTATTTAGATCTTGAGTTTATATATGGGATTGTAAAGTATACTTGTATACCAGTATATTTTTGGACAAATCTTTAAACATTTTTCCTAATAAGAAAGATTATAATACATGTGCTTATTCAGAATTCAGTGTTTAAATAAAATACAAACTAAAAAAAAAGTACACAAACATAAATGATTCTTAAAACTTCATTAATTTGTTTAAGTTGCAGGACCTCCACTGGACAAGGTCTTAATGTGCCTACTTTACATCATTGTATGCAGCTGAAAAAGAATCTGCCCTTTTTTTTAAAGGTATGATGTACATTAGAATTTTTTCTCATTCTCACTGGCCTTACCTTAAATTGTATTTGATTAGTGTATTTTTTGCATTATTTTGGAAGTTTAAATTTATGATGTACCTCTTTTTATAACATTTATTTTCCATACACATTATGTAATTTTGTCTTTTCCAACTTCTGCAAATCTTTTTGTAATCAGAGCAGAACTTTTTTTATTGTTGCCTTAGGAAATTTGTGATTTATTTCCAACATTATTTATATAAAAGTAACTAAATTTCTAATATGGTTTATTTTAAAATATAAATTTGAGAAGTATGGTATGTTTTTTTCTTAGTTGATTGATTTTTTTCCTTAAGATTTTGTTTTATTCAAATAATTTTTAAATGTATTTTCTAGTTTCCTTCTGAGTTCAGAGTGCACCTTGCTTCTCGTCTAAGTCATAAGTCAGTTTGCTATGCCCTGTATTATTCAATAACCAAATTTCACCACTTATTTCATCTATTATTTGTCATCCACTCCTAAGGCTATTTTACTAGCTTTGGTTTACACTGCTTGGGTTATTATTTTACTCACTCTCCCCACTATATTTCTGTATTCATATTTTTATAGTTGGATCTCAAATGAGTTGCAAAGTTGCTGTGTGAACCTGTAGTTGACCCAATTAAGTCAGTGTCCCTATCTGAAAACCAATGATAAAACACTAATTTTGGGGAGTTTTAAATAATATATAATATGATATGTAGTCCTAAAATGTGTATATGTGTCTGAGGCAGTGCGTATGTAGGTATGTGTGTATATATACAGGGTCTGGCAGAAGTAACACTGGACCCGGTACATGAATATCTTGCACAAGAGGGACAGCAATTTGAATATTTATCCTAAAATGTCACATAGTGTGCTTGAGTGTGATATTGTTATGTTACAGAATTACATGCTTATGATTTTTTAATAAAAGAGTTGATGTCGATTACCGGCTTATACAAAAAGGGGTGTTATTTGTGTCAGACCCTGTATATACGCATGCAGATAGATAGATAGATAGATAGATAGATAGATAACAGATTTATACTGTTCTGCTAGTTTAGGAGTTCAGATGTAAACACTGTATTGATATTTTCTTTGATGTTTATTTAGTTTTATTTTATCTATGTTCTTTTGACTATTAAAGTGTTATATTGAGATAATGATAAATACCAGCTAGTTCAAAATGAAGAATGTCATCTGACCACTGATATACAATTGAAGTTTTATAGTTGTTACACCATTTTTTGACTCTCTATAGGCCTTTGGGGTATACAAGTACTATTCTGCTGTAATTTTGCTCTTAATGATTTCTATATGTTATTTTTTATATTCGCCCTGAGTGCCAAGCTACATATTGCAGCTACTTGTTGATTATTGAATGTTCCAGAAACAAATTATTAGAAAACTTCTTTTGACCATAAACTATTCAACTTGCTTATTCAATAATGCATATGATTTCCATACATGTATTTAAACATCTACATATTTATGCCATCAACAAAATGTGATTTTTATAGTAGAAATGTTTTGTTATAATAATCTTATCTTCTGCAATCTCAAGAGGATATTAAATTTTAGTCTATCCATAAAACATAGGAAAAAGATGTTAAATGTCCATAGATGTGAGGATTCTTGTATTACTTTTCAAAATTGCATTTTAGATACATACTACATTTTCATTAGTGTCATCATATAAGTTAAACTGTGTTAGAAGGGCTAAAGGGAAAATGGAGATATGAGAAGGACTAGAAGAAGGCATAATTGATTTTGGTCTAGAATATATGTTCCCCTTTGTGCAGAAAGTGTTCCATTGACCCTTTTGTTCTGTGGCTGACTTATAGGAACTGCATAAATGAATTCTCTTGTCTTTTCAAACTCAGTCCATAGAGTCAGTCCATAGAGAACACTAGCAGTTTTGAGGGAAGGAAAAAATTGAGTTACGGTATCTATTTCTTTTTTTCCTTGTGGTGATTGATGCAGGCACATGCCTACTTTGATTAAATGTTAGAGCTTCTATCTAATAGCTTTTCACAACTAGTTATCTCTCTGTGAGTTCTTTTAACTATTCTGTCTTCTTATCTTTTAGGGCCCAGGGGTATATCTTAATTTAGTTTCTCTCACGAATATCTGAGTTAAGAACTTGGGTGAATTAGTTTAATCATGAGTTATCTTCAAATCATCAGGAAAAGACAGAGGAAGAGTCAGTAAAAAGTTATGTTATTGAGCTTGATAAAACTTTGAGCCACTGGGGCTTAAGCCCGTTGGAGACCCCCTAGGAAACTATGCATTATAGAATATTCCTCAGGGTACTGAAACATGGAGCCTGTTTAGGTACTTACTTGTAAATTCCTACCCCAAGTCCATTTTCCCTGGAGCATTAACTCCTTCCGTGCAGTTTCTACCCTCATAGGCCTCCCGTGCCTTCACAGAAAAGGATTGAATCACAAAGTAGGATGGCCGTCAATGTGCACAAGACGGTCCACCATACCGGGTGGAAATCAAAGCTGGGCTAGGAGATGTAGAATTGGCATTGAGCATTTCTCTACAGGGTGATAAGAAGTGGGCGACTGTTCTAGGACACAGTGCCTTCCCCTGCAGTTTCTTCCTTCTCCCCACAGCTATTAAATACTATCCTTATTAAACTTTTCTCAAATTAACCAGTCAGAATACACTGTTTTCTGCGAATCCTGACAGATATTTTCTTTGTCAGTAATGGTTGGCCCTATGACATACATTGGCAAATATTGGACATTTGGTTCCATCTTTCCTCACCTTTGACCAGAACTTCCTAAGTATATCAGCACTCAGTACTCAACCCTATCTCCTAAATACACTGCTTAGAGAAGCACAGATTTTATATATACATATAAAGTATGTATGTGTTTGCCAGGTTTTGTGTTTCTAAAATGAATAAATAATATAAACGCATCTAGTGGAGCATTGAGGTAGAGAGAGACAAAGGAGGTATACAAAGAAAGAATAGAGAGACAATATCAACTTGAGGAAATTTAGCTCTGACCGTGTACAACTGAGGACATGGAGACTTAGTAATTCTCCATATTCCTTATAATATGAAACTTGTACATAGTGTGGTCCTTTTATATAGCATGGTCAATTATAAAAGTGTTTTTTAATTAGTAAAGCACCTTATGTCTTTGGTAAGGTATCTGGTCAGAAGGTTTTGAAGAAACATTTTTTTTTATTGTAATGGATGTGAAAATTCCTTTTGTTATTAAATTAATTTTAAAGGACGGTGCTACACATTTTGTAGTATAGTTTGTGGCAAGGATAATATATCAAAAATGAATTCTTTTTCTGATATTTTCATATTTGTCATTGCAAAAAAGTGTTGCACACTAATAGAGTGATTTATTAAAGAGCAGATACATGTTTTGGTTTATAAGCATACTTCATGTATTTTGCAAATAAGAGCAAAACTTGGCATTTGTAATGTGATGTTTTTTCCCCGTAGAGATGGAGTGAAAGGCCCATAGACAATACCTGTAAAGACTGTAATAGTGGGAATACAGTTACCAAATCTAGGTCTGTGTTTGCCATAGGAAATGAGTTTAAGTGTTTCACCTTACTTATTGTTTCCTGTATTATAGACAAGTGTTTATTTTTTCTTTAAATAGCTTCTAGCATATGTGGTTGCTAAAGTTATACTTCATAATAGAATAAAATATTACTTCAAGCTGTTTCTTCCCTCTTAGAGGGTTCAGAATATTCAATCAGTACAAAAAATAAATTAGACATATTACATTTTGTAAAGTATACACTGTTTCTTCAATATATTTATATATTGTAATATTCCCATTGAAGCAATATTTATCACATTACATCATCATAGTACAATATTATCATCTATGTTCATTATTCTGTGTGTTAGATCTCTGTGGCTTATTTAATACTCATTACAAGTTTTTCCATCAACTTTTAACACAAAGACTTACTTTCTCATTTATGCAAAAATGGTAAATATATTTTAATGGGTGATATCCAATTCCTTTTTACTTCTGAATTTTGCCTTAAGCAACTTTACATTATTAACTATTCAGTTTATTTTGATGTATAATACCTTAATGAGTACTAAAATCTAAAAAAAATAAGTGATGAGATCAAATTCATAGAGGATAGAAAATCAGTGTTATTAAATGGTCAAAATTTCAGTAATATAATGAATAAGTCTAACATTGTTCCTTTATTCACCTTTCATTTCTTCATGTATTAATTGATTCAAAGTATTTGAGTACCTGCTTTGATCCAAGCACTCTCATATTTGCCATTTGTTATGGATATAAAATTCAGCAAACATCATGAATTTGACCTCATGGACCTTGCAGTTTAGTGAGGAAGACTGATGTTAGTCAAGTATTTACTATTAGACATTAACAATTCCTTTAAATTTAAAATGTAAGTGTATAAGAAAGCATGTAGCAAGGAGAGTTGACATTATCTATGGGGTCACTGAGCTGAGGGCAGGTGAGCAGTACTACAGTTGACTAAAGGGAGAAGGGGCAAAGTTACTAAAATATTCTGAATTAAGGGAAGGATTTATGCAAATTCCCTGACATGAGAAGCAGCATGGTGACAGTGGTGGGAACATAGATTGATAGGTAGAGAGGTTCAAAATATCTGGAATGGTAACCAGGTACTGATTCTTGTAGAAACTTTAAGATTCTGCTAAGAACTAGGTTCTTTATCTTAAGAAAAATTGGCATGACAAATCCAAATTTGCATTTAAATTTTATTTCTAGGTATCATGTGCGGAACTGGTTGGAGGGGCCAATAGAGGACAAACATTTATCCATTAGGAGGCACTTTCTTTGCCATGTGAAAGGTCATGTCCAGAAGGAAAATCTAGACAAAGAATACGTGGATGGATTTGTGAGATGTAGTTTGGAAGTCAAATAAAAGGGAACTAGTGATTAATTAGAAAGAGAAGAAGAAGTCATCAAATATAGGTCCTATAATTTTACTTTGGGAAAAATACATTTGTAGTGCCCCTATATCTCAAAGTAGAAAACACTTGAAGATGGTTAAGTTCTTGGAAGTGGATAATTTATGTGTTTAATTTAGGCTACGTTGAGTTTGATGAAATTTTGATATATGTAATGCGATGTTTAACAGGAAATTAAACATTGGTCCTTAGTTTAAATGCCTGAACTAGATCTGTATATTGAAAAGATATCCATGTAAATATTACTGTTTTGTATAAATTATTCTATGGAGGAGGTCTTGTACTGTTTCTTGAGATATATCAACTTTTAATAGTTGATAGCATCTTAGTTTTCAAAGAAGACAAATTTAATGGAAGCAAAGGAATTATTTTAGAGAAGAATAGGTTCTTGGATTTGACAAACATTTAATAAAGCTCAAGATAACAATATTTGAAACACCATTGAATTTAGAAACAATGAGGTCAGTAATGACCAGATCATGTTTCATTCCATTTCAGACATGTTTGCATTGATTATAATAGCTACCAACTAACATTGAATCTGAAAAGAAAATACAGAATGAATAAGTAGAAACAAATATTTTTAAATATTAGGTTCTACAGAGGAAAGATATATGTTAATAGATACTTGGATAGCTAAATTAATTTAGACAATACCTTATAAAACAAGTCTTTATCATTGAAAAAAGAAAACATTATAGTTTTAATAATTTAGTAATAACAAATTACCCTAATTTTGATCATTTTTAGAAAATTATGTGTATAGCAATACCATGGTTTAAAAATATATGTGACTGAATTATTAAATGATGCTACATAATTTTTTTGTCCTCACAGCTTTTTCAAATGTAAGCAAGATTTATAGGTATGAGTAATGGCGCATGGGATAGACTAGTTAACAGATATCAAGATGATTATTTTCTAGATAGAAATGTGACTGGTGCAACATAAAGTAACATCCATAGAAATTAAGACCCATACAATGAAGAAGCGAGTGTTTAAAAACCAGTTTCCAAAATATACTTTGTGTCAAGAGAGAAATGGTTTTTCAAGAGGTTATTTGTAATTGGCTTTTTCTGTCACAAGTAATGGACTGAGAGATTTGGTATGGTTTGGATGTTCTGGAAGTGTCCAACATTGATTTTTTTACCTTAATTTTGAGTGCCACATCTGTTTTTGTGTGTTTTTTATGCACAATGGCTAAGACTTTCATTATAAAACACTCCTTTGAGTTATCTGTAATATGATTCTTTATTTCACACTGAGTATTATTTTCTTGGTCACTATATATCATGTTCCTTTCTCTTTAAAATTGTATTTTTTTCTTCCTTTCCATCCCCAAGGCCTCCTTGAGGTCATGGTCAGTCTCTACTAATACAGCTCTAATTCTTTCCTAGTATTTTTAAGTATTATGTTTGTTTTAATTTAAATTCTGAAAGAAACAGAAAAATATACCCTGTAATTAATTCTCAAGTTTTAAGGAATTCTTCAGTGTTCAAGCATGCATTATTTAAATCAGGGGTGTCCAGCTTTTGACTTCCCTGCGCTATGTTGGAAGAATTGTCCTGTGCCACACATAAAATACATTAACGACAGCTGATGAGCTAAAAAAGAGGTCCCTGCATAATTTTGTAATGTTTTAAGAAAGTTTACGAATTTGTGTTGGGCCACATTCATAGTCCTCCTGGGACATATGTGGCCCACTGGTTAGACAAGCTTGATTTAAAGTATTTAGAATCTTAAGACTAACAAATTAGAATTATCTTTACATAAATCTTTGTATCAGGGATTGTTTATACAGACATTATAGGAGGTAGAATACTTAGTTTTCTGTATGTCAACAAAAATAATGTGTAACTTCAATCATTAACTAATCTACATGTTTAAGTGTACTTACCATTAGAAAATTCTTCCACATTTGAATTTCATAATTTCTTAACCATTTTAAGATCATATATTATCTCAAGTTCAGAAATAGAAGCATTGATCATTTGTACAATGTCTCTTCATGTCTAAGATCTTATTCCACATTTTCTAGCATTTTCTTCTCTGTTATTCATATTCCTAATAAATTGAACATTTTTTTCAGTATGTCTGGTCTCGCATCTTTTTCTATCTCCTAAAATAACTGTAATTTTAGCTTCCTAAAATGTATGCCTATGCATGTTGTATGAATGTGTGTGTTTATTTGTAAAGAAAATCTATTCAGGTATTTATTAGTGTTTGCTATACTGTTGTATTTCCCCTATTCTCTTTATTCTCTGTCTTGCAAAAAATGTGTAGGCCTTTTGGTCTTTGTTCCTTCAAGGAAAGAATATACTTTAGGATTGAAGTCAATAACTTCACATTCCTTGTTTTTGTTTCCTTTGAGGCTGAGTATATTGGATTGATTTGCTAAGGGGATGTCATGACAAGCCCTATAGGGGCTTCCTGAAAAAGAGGAAGAGCCACAAAGCCTAGAGAGGAAAGGAAAGTCTGATTATTTTCAAATGAATGGTGCTATAGGCCTCCCTCTTTTGCTGAGCTAAGACATCTAGGACTTGGGTCAACAAAAATAGCTGTGTACTATCTGGGGAGCCTATCACTTAGGCACTGGGTTTCCACACTTGACACATATCCATACCCTGCATATGACAAAGAACCTAATCCCTAGACCTCAGGGGGCCATGTGCAACTTGGACCATGGGTAACCCAGTGGGAACCACTGAAAATCTAGCTTTAAAAGCCTCACTGAATGTATTAGACACCTCAATAATGACAGATTGAATTTTCTACCAGCCAAGTGAAATGAAGGACATGAAGTCACATTTAATTTCCCTTGTTAAAAAATGTGAAGTTTTAGCTACTACGCTTAAATTTTTTAGAGGTTTGATAATATAACATTGATGAGGTCATTGATCCCTCTAACCTTCATTTGCCATACACCAGCAAGTTTACCCTATTTCTGTTCTTATTTGCACTAAGATTGTTTCTGTGTTAGGCCTTTGCACTTGCTGTTTCCTCAACCTGAATAATGTAGCAGATTCCTTGTTTTTCAAGCTTTACTCAGTTAACACACCACCTCCTCAGTGAGACTGTGACTGAAAGCCAAATTTATATTCTGCCTCTTATCCAGGGTCACTCTTTATCTTTATAGCATTACTTTAAGTGAAATTATCTTGTTAACTTACTGATGTACTTCTGTATTGTTTAAATCACCCACTAGGGAGCAATCCCATGAGCCCAGGGCCTTTGCTGGTCTATCCTATTTATATAAGCCAATCACATAGTTAGGCCTCTAGAATATTTTTTAAATGAATGAAAACTAGCTATCTCGTCTTTTTGCCTATTGGCAGATTTCATTGGTGTATTAATTCATAATTTTATCCTTTATGATCTTTTTACTTCAGCTTATATAATCTTTTAGACTCCATAGTACATAAGGGTTTTCATAATTACTGAGTAGTCCATTTCCTAACCTTATCATTATTGTAAAGTTCTGAGTAAGCACAAAGTTTTCTCAGTTTTTTTTTTCTTTTTTATTTATATAAAATAGATCGGGATACTTACAGTCTACTGTAATTTTTGTTGTTAATGCAGATTTAGTGGAGGACTGAGAAAGACATGTACATGAGATATGTATTTCTGAGAAACAGATACAGTTAGGCAAATGATTGATTTACCAAATGATGACAGTCATTTTTGTTGTTAACATAATGAGAAAAATTGGTTGTTAATCAAGAATTTTGTTTCATTCTTCAATTTTAGATTGCAAGGTTAAACTAGATTCCCCACATTTAATACTATAGATATTTCTCTTAGTCTTGAAACCAGTGATATATAAATAATATGAAGAATGGTGCAACATAAAATAACTATTAATACAAAATGTAAATTATATACCATAAAGAACAACTTTGATAATAATGGTTATGAATTTTATCATTCCAATAAATGAGAGAGGATATAGTGTCTTTTAATTTTTTCTAACTTCACAACTGTTGAGAGATAAAAATTTCATAAACCTCAACTTGTACTGATAGGGTAGAAAAAAGCAGAAAATGAACTAGTCTTGTTAAGTATTAGGACTATCAACTTTTTTGACTATACCCTAATGTGAAAATGAATTTTCCATTACCACCTACTACATGCTTGGGCAGACAGACATACACACACACATACACACACACACACAGGTTGGTGTATGCAACTAAAACAAAATTTTGAAAACAGCATTTGTTTTTACAACATGAGACATTATTTGGTTAAAGTCTATTCTATATTAAAAAGTACTAGAGAATGACTTGAAATTTGTAAAATCCTACCTTAGATTGAAGGAGGGTTTTGCTGCACATATGGCCTTGTGTGGATTTATACGGCATTGGGTTGTATAAAGATCTCTTGACCCTAGAAGGCCATTGCTATTTTTCTTTTAGAGGGAGAGACTTGTGGGAAGAGTCCCTTTCTGCTATTATATGAATCATAAGATAATTTTTACCAAGATCAAGGAAAGGGCATCAGAAAACATTATAACTAATGATATTTAATAATATCAGTATTCATGAATTTCAGCTACCTATGTATACTTTTTCAGAAATTGCTTGACTCGTCATAAGCACAATGATAAAATGAAAGGTAGTTTCTCAGTTTTAATAGTTAGGCCAGGTTCATTGGACTCCTATGTACCTTTGATGCCACTGGTTTACTTGTTATTAGGGGTATTATGCTATAAGTCAGATATCAGATGGCATTTTACAGTGACTTGGGTTTGGAATACTAACTCACAATACAGTTGTTGCAGCTAGCAAGGCTGACCCATAATAATTAAATCATGTCATCTTATCAAGACCAAGATAGATCTTTATTTAGGTTATACTAGGAGAACAGAGGGGTACATAGGATTGAGCAAACATCCCTTTTATCCAAATTTATATAATCAATAAAATATAGCTGAAGAGAAGAGCAAACCAATATATTTTTGTGACAGGAAATGATTCAATTGATCTGAAGATCCTGCTCCAGAGTCCTACCTCCATGGCAGTTCTGTTACCAATCCTGTTACTGACTTGGGCTCTTAAGAGTTAAACATAAAAAGAAGACTGTGAATGTCGTTTTTATGACATTTATCTGCATGATGATTCAGTGGAATACCCATGTCTAAATTACATAATTAGTCTGATTTACAAACTTAGTCTTTTAGAAGTTTAAAATTATTTAAAACAAGCAGACTTTTAGCATTTGAATTTGTGACAAATATTCCTTCAGGTAATACAGTGTTTTTCTAATATTTGAGAATCTTGAAAAGTCATAACTTTAAATACTAACATTTTTGGAAATGGGAGACTTATTTTAGAATATGTAAAAGTGTTCTAAAATGTTTTTTATATTTTTAAAAAGTGTTTTTGAAGTATGATTTAATCTCATGTATTATATATAATTTCATTTATTTAATTTTATTTATGTTTAAACAGTCCCTCATTTATATTTTTATGCTATTTACTTTTTGAAGAGAGAAGTACAATTGACATTTATACCATCCCATCTTTTAGATTTTTGTGATTGCATTCTTGGAGTGTTTTTCAACTTGTTTCTTTAGACTCAGGCTCAGTAAGTTATGACTTGTGTGCCTGTAACTTGTTTTTATATAGCATTCTAGCTATGAATGAGTTTTATATTTGAAAGATTATTTTAAAAATAAATGAAAAAACTAATAAATAAGACGAGAATATGCACTATAAATTGTGGCCCTGGAGTCTAGAATATTTACTATCTACCCTTTAGGTCAAAACTGCTGACTTCTATTTATATTATGAAATTTATGTAAAGCATTTTGACGAGGTTAGTTTATCACTTTAATGGGCACTACATATCACATTACCTCAGAAATCAGAAATGTCTCATTGTGAAATATGTTATTTTTTAGAATCTGATTGAAATGATAATAGCTAGGTAACTCCTTTCTAATAGTATGTTTCTCCTTTACAATTAGATTATAATGCAAGGGATACCTTGCATGAACACTTAGGCAGTATCTTATTTCCTTCATATCTTTTACATTAGTATCCACTGATTTTCCTTGCCTGAATCAAGTATTCCATTAGGGGATTCCAAATGTAATTTTCTAATTCTGTTATTCTTCCTACTTTTACTGGATGGCACTCTTCTGTAGTAAGAAATGTTCCTCATTTTCTCCTAAGGAGGAATGGTGTTAAAAGGTTTAATTTTGAACTTAATCATTACTTTTCAGAATAAGGAGTTGATGTTATATTTTCCCCTGAGGGTTAATGATACCCCCTCACCCTAGTACTAATGTCTGTCTCTGACTCTTAACCCAGCATTCTCATTCTACCTTTTTGCCTGTGAGTACATCTTGCTTTTCCTAATTATGTCCAAATTAAAACATGCTTAATTGCTATAATAAGCATTAAACAATTAAATATTTATCTTTTTGTATTAAGGTGCCTTTTGGTGGTTGATTTGGATGGCTTAAAATTATATCTAAGGAAGCTTATATATTTATATCAACTAGTAAAAAGAAAGATTCGTAATTTTTCTCTGATTTTTCTTCTCCAAATACCCTTGGGAGAATCTTTTACCAAGAAAAGCATTGGAATTTGATCTCAGTGAGGAGCTACTACAAACCATCTCATGACATTGAAGAGATCACTCAATGTCTATAAATTCAGTGGGTAAAGCATTAAAACAGATGGTGATTTGATGTGAAAAGAGTGAAGTAGTCCTCTACTTACCAACATTTCTTTACTGTGAGATTAATTAACCTAGATTTTAAAGTTGGGTATAAAGAATTATACCTTTTACTTCTCACTGAATTGTAATCTGTTTTCTTATTGGGTTATCTGTCACATATGATATGACTCTAGAAATGCTTATTATGATTATTCCATAGGAAAGAAGAAAATTAAACCAGCATTAGTGACACTGGGTGTTCATAATATATGAACTTAGAGAAGAGTTAAGGATAAAAAGAAAAAAAGAACAGAAAAACAATTTAGAAGTCAGTGTAAAGAATCAAAATGCAGTTGGAATAGCTGGGTAAGTGGGAAAGAGTAAATCCATGAACTAATTACAGATAGCCCCTCAGAAATCTACTCGAGTGTAGGGCTTAGTTAGCAAGGGATGTGTATCTGAATAAATACAAAATGAACCTCAGAATGAATACCTTAATAAACACAAATTTGAGAATTCGTAAGTTACTAGAACTTTTAATTTCTGGTAATATAATTCAAATTTATCTTATTCTGTATTAAAATAATAGACTAATTTTGGAACAGGTGGTAATCTACTATGGAAGAGAATGCTTAAAAATACAGGGGTGCCCAAAAAAAAAACATATACACATTTTAAACAATGTCATTGTTACTCAAGCAGTAGTTCACCGTAATCAGAAGTGTCTGGACACTGATGGTAACCACTTTGAACATCTCTTAAAATTGCATAAATCAAACTTGGCTTGTATCCATCTTTTACTGTTGGCATATATTGGGTATTAAAATTTTAATACAGTTTTTTTCTTTCTTAAATTGCGCATACATGTTTTTGGCACTCTCTGGATGATTCCTCTTTAATCAGAGTGGTGGTCTATAATAATGGGCAATTTGGAGGATGGGATACAAATACAGTGCTACCAAGGAACTCCATTATTGTTGATAAAGCCAAAAAGTGGTTTGAACATTATCATCCTCAATGCCCTATTATGAGATACAGTATTCCAGTATTTCTGTGATTCTAAAAGATTTTATAATGTGGAAACATTCATCTGTTCATTGTGCAGCCCACAAATTTAAACTTTACCACCCTCCTAATATAAAAATATTGCCACATTTTGTTGTAAAAACCTGGACTTATCCCCATACTCCAAATTCAAAGCTTTTCTCCCAAACATATAGGGATAATGAAAATTATGATTCACACCATTTAGCTTGCAAAGTATTAGACTTTTATGGGCCAAATGATCCCTCCTGAACCATGGGATTTGTGTAATATACCACATCAAAAAACTCTAAAATCCTCACAAACAGTGCATAGTTTATCTTATGCACAATTTAAAACATTTCTAAACCACTTTCTCACTATATCATGCATTAAAAGCTACTTTAAGTGTTCACACCCTGTATCTTTAGATGTATAATACCAAGAAACTACCCAACCTGAGTATTTCTTAATTCTCAGAAAAAGGATAGGAACTTGGATATAATTTACAAAATTACTTTTATTTCTACATGATTAATTTATATGGCAACATACTGAAATGCCTGTCATCACCTATAATCCATGGAAACTTAATCCATGAAAAGAGGTGAGAAAGGCAGTAGAAGAGGTACAAATAGCCAAAACTTATATAATGGTTATAGCTTAGATTTTTTTCCTCCTTAAAAACTATGTACCAAGTAAATGGCTGTTATACATGTACTTGTATAGTGATAATGGCTACCCCTTCAAGAAAATTATATGTGCACTGGTAAGTTTCTGTGAAATATTGAGGTTTGTATATATGCATATTTTACACACATGACTATATGCACATATACATGCATTTTATACATAGTCTTACTTTAGGACTGTCTAATGAAGACACCAATCTTATAAAAGCCAGTTTTAATAATACTTGGGTTCATATAAATTCTATTTCTGATTTTTTGCAATGTGAAAATAGAAAAATGAATCAATTTGTAAGAACTCACAGACATACCCACTAATTTTATTGGATTTATAAACGATGACAGATATACGTTATATTTTCTGGATAATTTTCTCTAATATTTTTATATCGTAGAAAAAATAATTCTTTCTTTTTAAGGAGTGTTTGTATTAGACAACTGCTTTGTAGATGCTAGGGTTCTCTTTTTGATATTTGAAGTTAATGCCCCAAATTTACTATTTGAAGACCTGTGCTTGCTTTAATGGATTTGCCTTTGTGAAAATGAAATGTGTTGTGCATATTTCTTCATTAATTAGAAATGACAATGGATCAGGTTAAGTGAGGTTGAGGTAAAAAAGAAGCATCTTATGAATAAAAAGAAAACAATTTTTTTAAGCTTCATATTTTTAAATTTTGAAAAGACTCAATAACTGGGGATTCACTTTGGGATTTGGCATCATGTTTTTGACATTTTACTTTATAGCTTTGCTCCTTTCAAGTAAATGTGAATTTAAATAACAGCAAAATTATATACAAAAGGCCAGTTAGATTTCAGATACGCACTTGAGGAAAACATTATTTTCAGAATAACTATAAACAAGAGACATTTATTAGCTGTAAGTTATAAGTTCTGAAGTTTTAATTTTGTTGGGATGGTTGATCCTTTCATAACACTGAAGTAAAATTTACTCTATTCAATTATGAAATTCAGTACATTTTTAATGTAGGTATTCTCATTTATGTCCTACTAATTTCTCTCTCTTGACTGAACCTTTCCCAGCTGCATGCAAGCATCAATTTGTCTCTGGCATTTTAAGAGGCTCTAGTGTGTCTTTTTTTTTTCTTTACAGCAAAACTCTTCAAATATGTTGAATGTATTGCCTATCACCACTTTCTTACCTCTAGTTATTCTTCAGCCACTCAGATCTGATGTTATTGCCACTATTCCAGTTGTGTTCCTATTGTCAAATACAAGACACTCTGAGGTCTTACTGGAACTCAAGGCAGAATTTGACAGAACTGATCACACATTCTTTCTTTAAACACTGTCATACAGTGGCTCCCATAACACTGTGTTTTTCTGGTTTTCTTTCTCTGTTGCTCATAAAAATTAATCTTCTGCACTATGTTAAATACTGGAATTTATCAAGTTTCTATCCTAAACTTTTATCTTTTGTTTTGTATTGCCTTATTATTCTAGTGTGTTCTTGTTCCTTTTGAAACATAGATAATTCACACACGCATAGCTATCTCTCTATCGATTGATTGACTATTTTATTTCCATTTCTCAGCAGATAAATGTTTCTCATTGTACAATTAATTTTTATGTGGTTATAATATGTTATATACAGTGGAGACAATTTTTCATGAAAGTCTTCTGCTTCTTAGATTGTGGGCAGATTTTTTTGTGAAGTAGTTTTGCATTTGCCTCAGCAAAGCATGCCAGGAATCCCAGGACAAGTTTTATGTGTTTTTCTACACTTGATGTCCTTAAATTTATACTTTATTCCCAGGAGTGAATTCCTCCATAGAGAAGCATTTCTCTATTCCAACATAATTCCCTCAGACTTGTCTGAGATAGTGGGTAGAGTGTGTCAAGACTACTTTACAAGGAACATAGAACAAACATTATGACTTCAGTCTTACTGGAGAACATTCAGTTCCAATTCTCACATGAGGTTGTTAAAAGACATCAGTTTTATTTTCAGCTCTACTGCTAAGCCAGTCCTGTAATATTAGGCAAGGCTCCTCCACTATCTTATCTAATAACTCTCATCTATCCTTAATAAATATGTTGGGAACGTCAATATACAAGCATATATCACACTCTTGTTTAAATGAAAAATGTCTGAGACATGTATCATTCTGATGAAAAACAAATGACTGGAAACTAGAAATTCCATCCTGTAATCTACCATCTTTAATTAGATCTATGACCTTGTGTGTGTAAAATTAATAATTGGTTGCAAAGTCAAGATAGTTTCAATTTCAATTTTTATATTAATTTACAATTTATGATTCATTAAACTAAAATATTTGGTTACATAGAGTAGTAATCAATGTGCCTGGCTTTTTTTTTTTTTTTTTTTTTTTTTTTTTGGCAATGACCTCTAATTTTAAGGAGGGGAAGAGAAGTTTTTCTCGTATCATTACATCTAATTGATAAACAGAATTACATATTTATATGAATCCAGTTATCATTGTTACATTAATGTTGAAGGCAAATTACACTCATCTGTTGATAATACTTTATTTTGCAATGAATTAGCACTTTTAGAAAGAGAATTGATGATAGTATTGAATATACAACACATTTACAAATAATCATCTATGATGAGCATTCATTCAGTACAAAGACTCTTTTCAAATCAAATTCAATAGTATTTATTATACAAGATAAATGAAAATAAATTGATGCTTCAAAGCAAGAAATAGAAACTTATAAAGAATATTGTGAAGCTTTATTTCACAAATGATAATTGCTGGGAATTGGAGGGGTTTTTTTTTTTTCTTTTTAAATTTTATTCAGAAAGCTTAGAATTGCCATAATATTTAGGGAAGGCAACTGGAACTACCTGATGTTCTTTCTTAAATTACCACAGAAAAGTAAAACAATATTGCTACCATACAGGATTTTTTTCTTTGTGTTTAACATTCTGATTTAATCATGTGTCATTCGCCTGACTGGAGAGCAATCCAGTACAACAGTAAAAGGATGAAGAGAGATTTTGTATTTTGTCAGGAACTTTTAACAACTGACTAAAATAGTACCGAACTGAATATAAACAACTTGTTTATCATCTCAAAATTTCTGCTTCTCAATGATGGTTTATGTAAATATATAGTATATATCACCTAATTTTAAAAACATTTTTGCACAAACAATACTGGGTGGAAATGAAAAGGAGTGGAAAAATCAGTATCTTTTTTTATTATATCAGTTTATTTTCCTTTTATATGTTCAAAGTTGCAAATGTTTACTATATGGATAGATAAACTTAATTCCTACTTTGTAGTCCATATGTCAAATTATCTTACTAATTATTAGGTGAACTCTAAAATAATTTAGGGGGCATTTTCTAAATTCACATATCTATTTTAACACCCCATAAAACACTGTTCTTTGAAATG
The DNA here is from genome assembly GCA_004026885.1 of Lyroderma lyra. NCBI lineage: Eukaryota > Metazoa > Chordata > Mammalia > Chiroptera > Megadermatidae > Lyroderma > Lyroderma lyra. Next base: position 62,857 of record PVJL010005236.1, on the reverse strand, counting down.
TGATATGTCATTAGAAAAAGTATTCCCCACTTGAATCAGTTTAGGAAATGCTGATGTAGATTAAGTTTCATAGATATATATATATTACATAATTTATTAGATCCTTTACTAAGCTAATTTCATAATAAATCTCCAGTAAAAGTGGATAGGTTACATCTTTGTCTTTCTCTTATTTCAAATTAAATGCATACTTTATTCTCCTAAAAGCTTTCTAATGGGTATGTGTTGTTTTTAATTTGTGTAGGCCAGTTGATATAAAAGGACTAAACATAGTTCTTTTATGCATAGTCTATTAACACTCTCAAGAGCTCTGCGTAATCACATATAGATCTTTGAAGAGGTGTGTATGAATCACCTCTTCTTGATTATATCTTGTAGACAGCTTAGTTAACTTCTTTAATTCAGCTACTTTGTATTGAAAACAGACATAAATATATCTATTGAGATTTTAGTGAGTATTCAATTATATCATCTATGTAATATAAATCGAACAAAACTTGGCTCATAGTAAGTTATTACTATCATGATATCTTGAATTTTGATACCACTGATGATGCCATTATCACATCAACCCATTTTAGATTGTAAAACTTGGATTTTTATTTAACCCCACCTCTTGGAATATCTGGATTTTCAAAGGGCAAACAAACAAATATACAACAACAACAACAACTTTATCGTGATTAATTTTCAAATATATTCTATATTTCTGAAAGGGTGGTAAGATTTTTTGAGACTATTAAAATTAGTTGCCTACCCTCTTTACATGCATACATACTCATATATGTATATATTTTGAAGTGAACATATATATATATATATATATATGTATATATATATATGTATGTGTGTGTGTATAAAAGGTGTGAAATATTTCTAGGGAAATTACATTTTGTTGCTTTGTGATTCAAGAGAGCTTAAATTTTACTATTGTAACTTAATGTTTCTATGCATGAGAAAAATATATTTTATATGATGCAGGCACTTTACAGTGTTCCACGAAGATATTTATAAAGTAGTGGTTATAAGCAAAACTCTGGAGTTCAACTGCTTGAGATAGAAACCTAGTTTCACCTGTTTTTATCTATGTGACTTTATCAATCATTTTCTCTTCCTCTACACAGACAATGAGAGTCTAGGGAAGTATAGAAATATGTAGAGGGACAATATGCCTTTTCATAATTAATAGCCAAACTGGTCCTCCAAGGGGATTTGATCTAACCAAAATAAATATCACCTACCTATCTGGAATTGGTTCAGATGATCAACATGAACCATCATTAACAGCATGTCCCCCCTTACATTCTAAGAATTACATTAACATAAACTGTAAATGTTGCAATAGAATTTATTGACATTAACAATAAATTCAGAGTCTTTTACTGAGATAGGTTCAGGGATATCAACTGAATTTATCAAGAGTGACCCAGATTACTGTTTATACTTACACCTGGTTATTTTAAAAACTCAATTTGTTTTAAAAACAAATGCTTTGCTAAATTCTATTTCTTTCTGGCATTATTTATTATAAAATCATGAGATTCAATATGCACAGTGCTCTTTCTTTAGTAACTATTTAATATCAAGATCTTTTCAAAATTTCCTCTTTGTGACAAGTTTTTCATATTTAGTCATTGCGTTATATCAACCTTGACACAGAACTGAACCATCATATTGCTTAGCAATAACAAGATCAATTTAAGAACTTCTTCATTATACTTTTATTCTTCTCTAAGTATTCTAAGGTGAGAACTGCCTAAAGTAACAGTTGTGATAATAGTAGCCCAACATTTTAAGATTTGAATTATGAATCAAGCATTAATACTTAAATTAATTTTAGCACATATTTAAATAGGCTGTTTCTTGGTCACATTTTTCTTTTATGTATGCCTAGTTGGGAGAGCTTAATTCATAGCTCAGTTGTTCAGAATGTGAGTTGTGAAATCAAATTGATTATTGTAATGTTCTGTGTTATTTGGGGCCAAATTACTCAAGCTGTTGGGCTCTTTGTTTCTAATCTGTAAATGAGGATAATAAAATCTAGCTTTCAGGATTTTGTAAAGATTGAATTAGATAAAAATGCCAATTTTCAGCACATAATTATTAATACATGTTCGATGTTATCATTGTTATGCTTAAATTTTGAGGGAAAAAATAAAAAGCAAAATTGAGTTAATCGGCTAAATATGCTAGATGAGCAAAGAAACAAACTATTCCTGATTATTAAATAATTGGTGTATGAAAAATTCATGCAGATAATTATAAGTTATTACTGAATAATTTAAGAAAATAGTTTTTTCCAGAAACTTTTTAGGGCTGTAATTCTTCATTATCTTCATACATTTTACTCTCCTCCACACATATTCATCATCATTTTACTATCTCACCAGATCGCTAAGACATTTTATATATATATATATATATATATATATATATATATATATATATATATATTTTTTTTTTTTTTTTCCCCCCCCAAGTGACAGACTGGATCCAATCATTATCAGACTATAGTCAGTAAATTGTGTTTCTCAATTCTGAAACATTTTTCTTTGGTTTCTACCTATGCAAATAATAATATTCATTCTTCAAAGTTTATGTCAACTGAAAAATATTTCAATGCTTTATGTGATCCACAGACGGGATATAATAGCCTTTGTCTCTTTTTTAAGTTGTACTGCTTTGGACTTACGCTGCTTGTAAATTCAGCTTAATTTTAATTTCATATATATTGCTTATTTTCCCCACCCTGCTTTCTAAGTGTTCTAACCCTAGGATTGTATTTATAATCCCTCTAGTGTATGAACAATGATCTTGAACATGTGCGAAGCACAGTATTGTTCAAGATGATTATGATTTTGCAACTTTTTATTAAAACATACTCTCTACTTACTTTTTTTAAAGAACATCATTGAGGTAAGGTAAAGATCATCTGTGAATCAAAAAGGGTAGGCAAAACAAAGAAATACGTAAATAAGCAAGCAAACAAATTCCAGAATTTGGTGCCTAATCATAATATTATCTCATAAGTCTGTGGAAAAATGGAAAGTTTATTGATGTAAATATGACTTACTGTTAGACTAGGTTTCTAAAAGAGAGCCTCTTTTTATGGTTTCATGTCTTAGTTACTAATTCTCTTGACTTTCTGGCTTGTTAGAGAATAAGCCTTACCACTTAGAAACATTAGCCAGTATTACCTGACAGATACTGTCTCGTGTGTCACTAACTAATATTAATATGATACTGTTTTGGGGATATAAAAGTAGCTGAATTCCTACTGGTAACTTGCAAATACCTCTTTATAGAGGTTTACAAGATAAAGGACTTTATCCATTAGAATTTGCCAAAGAGTGTGGTAGTAGTGGTCAAAGTGAATGAGGGTAGAGATATGTATTTATCATAGTGTAAATGAGTGTGGCAAAGAGAAAAGATTTTTAACTCATGAACATGTCCATAAAGAAACTACATTGATGACAATAGGGGAATATTAAAGATTTTTGCTCCTGTAATGAGTGAGAAGCTTTGGTAAGTGGAAATGTATCTAAAGAGGATTTGAATTTTTTGTTCAGTGCATTGTATAAATCTCTATTATGTTTTCCAAGGAAAAGACCTATACTATAGATACATTTTTCTTCAAGGCTTCTGGAGTCCAGTTTGAATGTGTTAAATATTTATTTTTTAAAATCCTTCTTTTAATTTGTTAAATTTGTTAAGTGATATTAATTAATAAGATTATGTAAATTTCAAGTGTACAGTTCTATAATACATCATCTCTATATTGCATTGTGTATTCACCTCCCAAAGTCAAGTCTCTTTTCATCACTGTATTTGACTCTCTTTACCTTCTACCTCCCATAACTCACTTCTCCTCTGGTTACTGCTATACAGTTAGTTGTCTGTGCCTATGCGTTTTTTGTTTATTTGTTTGTTTGTTCATTTTGTTGCTTTCTGTTTTATTTCCCATATATGAGGGAAATCATACAGTTCTTGGTTTCATCTGAGTTATTTAGCTTAGCAATATAGTCTCAAGATCCATTCATGTCACATATGGCAGTATTTCATCTTTTTAGGGGTGAGTAGTATTCCATTGTGTATGTGTGTGTGTGTGTGTGTGTGTGTGTGTGTGTGTGTGTATATAGAAAATTTTGATGAACAGAAACATGTTTTAAGATGACCCAGCTGTATTGGGTTATAATAAGAGACAGATGTTTCATTTGATATTTGAAGAACACTCACTTTATTTCTATGAATAATTGGGTAGATTTTCACTTATTTGTATATACTACTTTCTTTCTCTGAAAAAGCAACTTTAAGGCCTTTATGACATGCCGTAGTAGAATTTTGATATGTATAAATGATATAAATTACTTACTAGAATAATGCTGCTAAAATAAAAGTCAATGAATATGTATTTTAATAAATTCTATAGAAACAGCTAATGGAAACAAAAGGACAGAATTGCCCATAGGTCTTCAGAATGTAAAAGACCTATTGAAACTAATTTGTGAATTTGTTAATATTTATATTATGTAAAAATCATAGTAAAAGTGAATGGAAGATGTTTAGTTAATTATCCAGATATTTAGAGCAAAATAAGCAGCCTAAATGTTCTATAAAACACAGAAGACTGAAGTAGACAGGAAAATACAGAGAATAAATATGAGTTTTTGTTCGTTGTTTGTTTAGGGAAGATGATTTGATGTTAACACAATAGCATTAGATATGGAGCAAAATAAGGAATGTTCAATTTTTTTAAGAAAAAACTGTATAGATTTTGAAATCTCCATTAGCGGAATTGAAAGTACATCAAGTACAATTAGATGTAGATACATACAGATGTTACACTTAGAGCATGCTAATTGGCTTTTTGAGCACATAAATGTCCCTTTTGAAATGCATTGCCTGTTGGTATTAAGGTTTTAGATCTGTAATTGATGTCCACCAGATCTTTGCTCATTTAAGAGGCTAAGGAGGGCAATTACAGGTGTTCACAAACATTCAGTGTATTACAAAATATTGTTGCTATTATCGAAGATGCATTTATCTGCACTTCATCCTTTGAACTTTTTAATTCTGCTCTTTTACATATCGTTAACCAAAACTCATCTTATGCAGCTATTACATTATAAAGTTCTCTTACTTTTAATTTGTATTAAAAATATAAACCTCTTTTTGTGTCCTAATATTTCCTTGGAGTCATAAAAACAGGTCCAGTCTCTTCCCAAGAGAGCTATTCAAAGTTTGAAGTCACTTATGTACTTCACTAATTTCCTCTATAAGCTTTTGTCTCTATCTCAAGTATTAATCCCTCATGTAACATTATTATCTCCATAAAATGTCATTCCTGAATGTTCCTTTTATCTTTTAAAAATATAGTGTCCCACTTAAAAATAGTGACTTTGGAGTCAAATTGCTGTTTGCTTATCAACTATGTGATTTTTGGCTTGTTTTTTCATCTCGGAACCTACTTTCTCATCTGTAAAATGGGGATAATAATAATGCTTCATAAAGTTGTTATGAAGATTAAATAGGTTAATTTTACTGTAGCATTTATACAAGTGTTAGGCATTATTGTTACAATATCAAGATAATGGGAGTACATTGTATCCTTATATATGATATTCATAAGTGTGTTTATCATAAAGGTATCTGATAAATTCTTACAGAAACATAAATTACACAGTACATATTGGCTAATATAAGAGCAAGTAGATCAAAATAATTAACATGCAAAAGTTTTATCTGTTATCATATGTAGTCCACTCATTGACTATTATTAAAATCTTATCTTGAATTTCCACTCCTACTTCACAGGTGCAGTTGCTAATCTCTGGTTCCTTTATGTGTTTACTTTATTGAGCTAAGTATAGAACTTTATATTGGTCTATATATTACATTTACATTTATTAGTTTCACCCTATTGTGTCTCCCTAGCATACTCTGCTGGATCCTGACTTTATCATTTAATGCATTTTGGATTAAAAATATTTTATCAAAATACATTTACATATATAGTTAATATGCTTTCTGAGCTTTAATTTAGGTCCTAGGTAACAAAAGTTGAGAAGTACTAAGGTAAGAAGATACATTTAGTGAATATTGTGAGTCTTCTCCGCAGTTTGAAATTGCATATTATAGATACTTTTAGATATTGTCCTTTGGAAAATTATTGATATAAATGTCCTTACAGTAACCAACATGTGCTATGTAGTTATCATGTTTTTGTAAGAATTTATCAGATACCTTTATGATAAATATACTATTATAAATATTATATACATAGGAACACATTGCACTCTCATTACCTCACCCTCTTAATCCTATTTCAGAAATAAATGAGTTCAATCTGTAGTAACTTACTCTTAGTGCACCTGTGCAATTTCTCCGTGAATATTTTTCTGGACAGTCACTTACCTCATAAACCAGCAGTTCTAAAATCAATATTGGGGATTGTATATTGTATTTAATACTAGATCTGATCTTTGAGTTTCTTTCTTTGAAAGTAATAATATTTAACATTTTCCAGTCTTCTAGCACTTTTGTCAAATATCAGTATTAGTCATTTAGTGAAATCTTGAGAAACTTTTCTCAGAATTTTGAAAAGATAATGACTGGGCTAGTAAAGTGTCAATTCAGTCACCAGTATTTTTATACATTCTAGAAGTTCCAGAGTACAATTAGGGATGGAAGGAATGGTTTTGGGGATAGAGTTATTATGTATGTATGTCTCACTTTAATATATAAATATAATGTCATTGAAAAAAAACTTAGATTCTAAAACCTGTAACTGACAACATAACCAATTTTAATAATTCATGTATCCCCAGTGTACTGATTTTCAAGTTATATAAATCCCATTGTAATTCATGATATAGCCTTGTTTTTTCTCTACATTTTTATCTATTCTGCACAATATTTTTCCAGCTACACTAAACTTCCAATTTTCTTCTCCTACATACAAGTATACCATCTATCATGTCTCACACAGAGACTTACCCACCCTGTTCCTTGCTCCTCTTTTTTAAGGAATTTTTTCCTCATCTCCCTCTTTCTTTCTCTCCTTCTTCATTTATCTTACTAACTTCTAGTTATCTTAATGTGTTTCTCTTAAGTCACTTTCTCCAGGAAGCCATCTCTTATACCACCACTTCCCATCCATCAATTCACCTAGTTTTCACTAGGTGAACTTCCCTAGGTTTCTGTATGACTTATAGGAAACACTTAATACACACCATTTCAACACCTAGTTCACACATCTGTAACACCACTTGATCCTAACAACAATAAGAAAAGATAACTATGATTTATTAAATTCTTTTTATGTACACATATACATATATTCACTTACATATATGTATATGTTTATAAATATATGCATTTATTTATAAACATAGATTTCAGTGTACTTATTTTAATATCTATGAAAAAGTTATATAAAAATAATAGAAACAGAAGATTTAAGTAACTTGTTCAAGATTACACAGCTATAAATGAATGAATTGAGAATTTCATGCAGTAGACACCTAATAACTAAATCAGTATCTTTAAAAATCTAACATAAAAAGCAGTTTCCAAATGATCAAGTATGAAATAACATTGCCCCTTTTGGGTCTGTTTTCTGAACAAGAACATAATCAACCCAATAATAACATACTGGAGACATTTGTAATTTTCACACTAAATACTCATTGTTATATGCCACAGGAAAATTATCAGCATGTAATGGATGTTAAAAATACTTTTTAATAGAATTAGTCATTTTCAGGAGGTGTTTCAGTGAAGAGCTTGTACCTAAGAAGATGTGTGCTTTGCTTGCTTGTGAGATTTACCTTAAGGTCTCACTTAGCCATTCTGTGGCACTGTATACCTCTGTTTGTCTTACCTAATTTTATCAGTCCTTAACACCTATAAAAGCAAGAATTAGGATTCACCTGAAAACCAAGTAAATAAGCTGAAGAGATCTCTCATATTCATATTTACTTTCTATATCATTAAAACTTCAGCATTAACTGTGGTAATTCTAAGACATTGCTTTGCAAGATAAAGATAAAACTCTATCAAAGGGTATGTCCTTGGTGGCTTTTCAGATCTGAACTTACCCTTTTACAACTCTGAAGGATTTTGACAGAAATATGTATATATTACTGAGTGAGGTCAAAAGAAGCATTTCATTAGGAATAGAAGGTCAGGGTATTTCGATGTTATTGAAGAAACATGACACATGGAGACATTATTTTATTTATGCACTGTTTTGAGTATAAAACATATTTTCAAATATTTATATATAAAAGCATAAAACATATATTTCCATTAAAATAATATTTGAAAGCATACATATTGATATGAATGGAGTTTTTCCTAGTCAGGTATACTATACTGAATTGTATAACACCCCTTTACCTGAATAGTGTTCACTGAGTTTTACCAAAGATTGTTAAATCATCATGTGTGATTTTAATTGGAAAGAGATTTTTTTTAAACTCTTAGGCTATGTCATTGGCCCATTGTTCTTGTTGTTGTTGTTGTTGTTGTTGTGTGTGAGAGAGAGAGAGAGAGAGGGGAGAGAGAGAAATATTTAGGAAGTTTTTCTGCTTAATATTATTTACTTTATTTTCTGGTTTAGTGGCATATACAAAAGTGGCATATGTATCTCATAATTTGGTCATTTGGGAATAGATTTTTATTTTAGATTCTTAGAGATGTCCATTTAGTCATTAGGGGTATTTATTTTGGTCTTATAAATGTATAAATAGGAGGGCTATCCAGAAAAAACACAGCCATAAATGTCTCTATTTTTCATACTACATTGCTGGATACTTTCCAGCCAGCCCTTGTGTATATTTTGTGTGCTTGTATATATACGTCAAGCTGGGATAGTGTGTACAAATGAGTGTGTATGTGTGTGTGTGTGTGTTCGGGCTATTGGTTCCTCAATACAGTGTGATTCTTTCCTCAAGATCTAACTTGGTGATCTGAAGCTAGTCACTCCCTTGGATAATTGTAACCATAATGATGGCAGTAAGGCTTATACTTCCTTCACATGAAAAAAAAGTACATGTTTTACTTAAATTAGTCCTAATTCTGTCATTTCGACAGTCTGCTTATGTTAGCATTGGTGAAGCATGGCTGTTTTACCCTTTTTCTAAACTTATACTGATCAGTTCTGACACTACTGTCAGTGGGCATGATTAAAGCATGCTGAAAAAGGAGCAAAAAATAAGGATGTTAAAGCCCTCAAAAGCTAACCATACAAAGTAGTAGCAAATTATTAGCGTGTAGCATATACCACAAGCATAGATGTAAATTAAAACACATTTTGATTACAAATATAAATGGTTTCATATAACCTAAAAGAAATACTTAATTTCATACATAAGCAAAGGATATGAGAGAAATTTTAAAGAGTCAAAACTAGTTTTCTGTATCTGGAAATAATGACCCAAATTAAACTTAGATCTAAAATATATATTTGGCATGCAAATAGACTTTTTTAGCAATTCAGTCTCAAAATATATATTTTGTATAAAGAATTATTCACCATCTATGTGCCTTGACAAATCAGTTGTTCTGCATTCATTTCTAATTCTTATTTATGTGCATATTTTAATATAGCTTTAAAAATTTATTTTTATGTTCTATACATTTTTACTTAATTTACTAATCATAATCTTTTCCCATGCAGGTAGAAAGCATTCACAATTATAATTTTAATAATGGAGTATTTCTATCATAAATTATATTATTTTTAATATATTACTGTTATTATACAGGGTCCAGCACAAATGATACCCCCTTTCTATTAGCTGGTAATCTATACCAAATATTTTATTACAAAATCATAAGCATGTAATTCTGTAACATAACAATATCACATGCAAGCACACTATATGACATTTTAGAGCATTAGTTCTACCGGACCTTGCATATTCTGGGGTACTACCTCACCTTTTTCTCTTAATTCTAAGGACTGTATATAGTAGGTAGAAATATGTGAGTATTTTATAATCTATATCAAATAATTTTTAAATGGCTTCTTAAGTGACAGTATTGTGATTTAGCATGTCAAGGTCATGGAATTTTATAATTTGATGTATTTTGAATTACTGTCTCTGTATATCTTAAAATAACTTCAGTAGACTTTTCCACAACTGAACCCCAATGGGCAGTAGATTTCAGAATTGTTCTAACTCTGAAATCAAGGAAGATCCTCAGATGACCTATAAAAATCTCCCTGTTGATTATGTTTGTACCTGGGGTTGGTAACCTCAGTAAATCAGCAGTGTTTGGAATTGGGGTCAGGGTATGATTGTTCCCTTCATAGCTACATGAAATGTAGTCATGAAGAGCTTTCATATTTTCTAATTACTTTAAATTAGAGAGCTTAATGACAAGTAGTATGGAGAAATCTATACTAAGCTGAAATTTTAAGGTTATCCGTCTGCATAGGCATATTTAGTTCTTAGCTATAACCATCTTTACACATTTGAGTAATTATTAAGTGCTTATTATGTGTACATACAGTTGTAGATTCTGGGGATATACAGATGAAAAAGGCAAAGTTCTTGCCTGCTTGAAGTTTGTATCCACATCCTAATTATTGAAGTAAGACTTAAGAGTTTCTGTACATTGTCAAAATACTTTTACTGTCTCCAGTTTGTTAACTGAAGATGTCATAAGAAGAAATGAAAGATTTTTACATTGCACTCCCTATAGAAAAACAATTAAAAATTTTTTGAAAACTTAAAACATTTCTGGGGGAGTTTTGCTTTAAGCTAATAGAGTGTAATAGATACTGTGTTTGCCTTCCTACATGAACACCTAATAAATGAAATAGAATATGTAATATAATACTTTTCATAAATTAGATATCAGGACAGTGATTTCTGTGAGAGGGGAAACAGATTAGATAAGTACTTCTATTGCCCTGAGTTACGGCCTAGAGAGATTTTTTCAATCTGTACTGATTAGAGATAACCGAAGTGATACCTGGCCATTTCTCTGAGTTTAGGGAACGGAAGTAGGTAAGTAAGAAGGCTAAGGCAGGTAGAGTTCTTGGACAGAGTTCTGGAGAGAAAAGAGCTTCCTAAAGAAACAGACCCTAAGAAATTAAGAGTCCTCCACCTGTCTTCAGTTGAATATTGAAGCACCTAAGTAAACAACCTGAAGCTGTGTAAAGAAGCTGGAAAGAACAGAGGAATACTCCTCAGAGCTCACAGGGGGCCAAGAATAGTTCATGTTTTAACTAACAAGAGTGGAAAAACTCTTAATTTCCAGAGTGGAAAAATACTCTACGTAGGTTAGAGTACTCCGAAGGATACCATCTGAGTAGAGGGGATAATTAGTCCTAGGCTGAACCCCGCAGTGGACACAGCTAACAAATCAAAGAAGCAATTTCAGAAGGAATGACACTGGAAGTAATGTGCCTACTTCCTGAAAAAATACTCAAGATTATTTAGGCAACACAGAGCCATCCATGATGCAGTAAGGTAAAATTCATAATGTGTGACATCCAATGAGTTATTATTTCATATTTAAAGAAGCAAGAAATTGTGACCCATAATAAAAAATAAATTAATAGAAACAGATCCCTGGATTACAAATACAATAGAAGTAGTAGACAAGGATACTAAACTGTTATCATAATTTTGGAAGTGATGAATGTAGTTATTATCTAGAGTGTGTGTGTGATGTCATAGGTTTATATAATGCATATGTCAACATCTGTTAAGTGGTACCCTTAAAGTATGTGCAATCTGCTGTCATTTGTCTCAATTAAGCTAAAAAATATAAAAACTAAATAACCCATTGACACAATCAATAGTTTAATATTTATTTGGGGACGAGTGGGGAGGGGAGGGGAGAAAGGAGAGGGGGTGGGAGAGGAGGGAGGGGAAGCTAAATATAAGGTGATGGAAAAAGAAGTCACATTAGATGGTGAATTTATTATACAAGTTGACAATGCACTGTAGAATTATGTGCCTGAAAGCTATGTAATCCTTGCAAATAGATGTCACCCCAATAAATCTAACAATAAAAATAAGTTTAAAAAAATATAAAAACTAAGCAAACAACAAAAGCTCTGTTCTTTTTGTTTTTTTCCTAGCCTGCTATATTATATCTTTCCCCAGCATAGCCTAGAACAAATTTTCTTTAATTTATTTGGTAATTCAGCTCTTCTGAGCCTGCAATCCCAACTCAGCAAAGCAAAAGCCTAGTTACTTGAACATTGCTGACCATGTTTCTTGAGAACATTGTTTAAAGTTGTGATTTCAATCTCTAATATACACACATTATAAATAAAATAATTGTATATTATACAATATATAATATACATAATATATGTATATGACATGTACACAGGTAGAGTATATATGTATCTGAATGTATATATGTATATGTGTGCAGGCAATGTCTGTATATCCACACAAAGTTACAGACATAATATAATATGATTGGTGACAATTTTGACATTGTTTTTTATGAGTAAGTTACTTAAGGAGATAAGCTATGTGAAATCATGTTACTTAGTTTATTTTACTGTAGATTCACAGGATATGCTATTTTCAATTAGGACTACCACATTGAGGAAGAAATGTTTGAATTGTAGTGTGGTTGTGTTATGGAGAAATATTCATGTGGCTTTTCAAAAGACACAGCAAACCAATGCATAAGCATATGTAAATGAAGCAAATTGTCTCAAAACCCTATTGTGTGAGATGCATGCTGATAAGTTCTATCTTGCTGTGTAATATTTTGTTCAAAAATACAGTAAATTAGCCACTTGCCCACTAATGGGTCACGACCTAGAGTGAATACACTTAGATTGATTTGTACATAGTTCATAAGTATACTATAGCTAATATTCTCTTGTGCACGGCCTCTAGCACAACTTGATTTTATCAAATATACATGAAATGTTACTTCAGATATTCATATCTGCAAATTGATAACACCTTCCATACGTGTAGCAAAAGCTACAGAAATTACAACACATTTTCTCAGAGTTGGCTGCTCTAACTATCGGGAATGAATCATAATTCATTTGTCCCTTCCTCGTGGTCACTGAGGTTGTTAAAACTTTTCTCACCTCGTGGTTAAGGGAAATTGGATTTAAAGCCTTTATCGCATTTCAGGACTTGACCTCACCAGAAAAATAACATAATTGTAGGCCCCACAGGAAATGACCTTTTACTTTCCAGAGTTCCCTTGTAAACCCTGTCAGTATTATTAACATAATGTTGTCTTCCGAGTGTTTCAAAGCATCTTACAGATCTCACTTATTTGCAGTATGAGGGACTGTTAAGGGATCAGGTCCTTTTCATTCTTGGATCTCAATGTGGACATGAGGCCACATCCTTTCTAAAGCTTTTGGAACATGAGGTATAGTAATAAAAATGTGGCATCAGTGGGACCACTGAAAAACCTGTCATATATTTCCAGACCAACATTATTCCCTTCTACAAAACTTGCATAAACGCTTCTTATAATAGCAAATTAAAAAACATTATATAGAGGTGATTAAAACCACTAACACTTCTAAGCATTTTGGGAGCATGGGGTCAAAAATATACTGGCATTTAAAAATCTTTGCGTCCTCTTCTGTGCTACTACCATTTACAACTAGCTGACACTTAATTTACGGAGACACGTGCAGTATGGAAAGATAAACTGATCTGTGTAGGAATATTGGAAGGGTTTAAATCAGAGAGAGGAACTCTAGCACCTAGCAGCTGGTTAGGACCCTTCAGAGAGGTGGCTGGATATAACCTTTAAGTGGTAGCTGATGGCTTTTTAAAGAAAATGTTGCTTATTATTCACTTCTATTTTGTTTATTGTACTGCTGGGTAAACAGATTATCTTAAAGTCTTCAATCATATGCCTTGCATTAATTTTTTGGAAGGAAAAAAATGAACATTGGTTAATTTCCCCGAAGAGTTGAAATAGAATAAAAGGAAAAAAATATTGAGGGAGTTAAAATGTTAGTTTTTAAAACTCAGAGCCAAAGTGGCCATTAAAACATAATATTGGAATAATGCGCAGGACTCTGAGTGGAATGCAGAATAATGGGCCCAACCCAATCTATCTCAGTTAAAAGGATCAGGGAAAGACTATTTTATGTCTGGATTACTATACCTAGATTTCACTAATGACTTAAACATTATTACCCATATATGGCTTTCCAAAATAACAAATCCTCAATGAGAAAAAATGAATATTATTAAAATTCTATAATCACTTCTCATGAGGCAGAAGTAGCATCCTACTTCTACCTTAGCCAGCACAAACATTTTGGACCAAAAGTGGTCCTTAGTCCTTTCCTGCTCAGTGTCAGTATGATTATACCAATATCCTGTCCATTTTTGCCCCTAGAACTTGCCAGGAAGAATGGCCTCTATAAACCAAAACCATTGTAAATGGACACTGGGATTTTGGTGGCAGCTAAGGAAAGAAAGAACCCACAAAATACCAAAGATGTAAAAAAGTTTTATTAAAGTACCCTTGAAATCCTAGAGTCTTCAGACATTATTTTGCAAGCAAGCCAGGACCTCCACTGAAAATCACTAGTTAGATATGCTGGGTTCTGGAAGCCACAATTTATCATTACATTCAGACACTATTTCATAAATCACGTGATAATCACTATTGAAGGGAAATGATAGTATTTAACAACCTCACAGCCCTAGATTTGTGACATAAAACTAGAGTTGTCAACTTGGGGTAAAACTTTATATTCAGAAGTATTTGACCTGAAATTTAATATTCAAAGCCCTGAACCCCTCACATGTTCAAGTGTGCATTTTTTGTGGACAGATCAATTTGTCCTGTAACTATGCAAAAAATATTATATTCTTTGTTATTTGTTGTTGTTGTTATTGTTATTGGTTTGTTTTAAGCACAAGCATAACATCAGAATCAGGGCTGTTTTTAATTCTAGGTCACTAGCCTGAAATGTGTGTGCTTTTGTTTTGTGAAATGCTCTGTGATTTGCTATTCTGGAATGTACCAGCTTGCAGATATATAGCTTCATAGATGTATTACTGTCTTTTCTGTACATACCTGGGGAAATATGCTCCATATACTTTTTAAAATTTTTTTTATGATAGCTGAATTTACTGGAAATCAGAGTTTAAAAAAATATTCAGTCGTGTATTTCTACTGCAGGTACATGGTTCAATTGTATAGTTATTTTTTTTAAGCTATTTTTCCATTGCCAATAACATCTTCCTAATGGTTGCCAAAAGACATTTATTTGTATTATTTAATTTACTTATGGAAAAATAAAGTGCTGGGTACTACTTATCTTTCTTGCATATATACAGATTGACTCAAATCAGAACCACAAATTACAATGCACCTCATGAAAATAGCATGGGTTGCAAGTTCAACAGTATTAATTTTGCTTATTGGCCTTCTAGGTAGGTAGTTATTGGCACCATTGTGAAATACCGTCTACCTCAGTGATGGAAATTTGTATATTCATACACTTAAAGAACCATTGAATAAATTATCTTAAGTGTATTATTTCACAGATATCAGAATCTTTTATATATTTTATTAGTTCATTAGAATATACTCACAAGGTAGATTGGTCCGGTATTTTTATTCCTACATTGTAAGTAATAGGACTAAAGCTCAAATTAAATTATTGGGCAAAGTTTGCCTAGCTAGTCACTGACAGAGATGATATTAGAGTTTAATTATATTCAAGTGACTGGTCAAATACATAAATACAGTATAGAGAACCATTAATATTCATGTAATTAAATGTAAGAATAGAACATTTTCCAAAGGAAGTGGAATAAAAGAAGAGCAAAGATCATAGGATTGGCACTATAAATTTGGCTTAAAAGAAGTAACCAATTTTCAAAGGCTGTTACCAAATACCATTATCATCTCAGCCTTTTTGTATGCATTGTCTCCAAGTATATCATTGCCTCCTTCTTGGCCTAACCTAATACATAATAGGATGAAAATCAACAAATTGGTACATCAGGATGAGAATAAACAAATAGTTTTCTCTTTAGTCTGTTTTGTTTCATGACACATTTTTTCTTGTGAGATGTTTTGATTAGTTTAATTATTTCCTGTGGTACCTATTACTCTGTTCCTTTATTTCTATATATCGGAAGCTAGGTTTTCAGCCTAAATTAGACTCATATTAAACTTTTTTGGCAAGTCAACATCATAGATCTTATTATGTACTTCAAAATTCATCTCACTAATGGGCACACATAATATCATGTTGTCCCACTGTTAGAAATGCTAAATTTCATTACTTGCATAATGGAGTATTTATTACTAGATGTGCCCACTTCAAATATGTTTTTCCCTAGATATTAGCAAGTAGCCTCTACTGTTTTACTTGGTTACCTTGTAATTGGTCTGTTCATAAGCTTAATAAATATAATATCCATTAGTGATTTTTTGTTTGAATTACTTGATTAGTGCTTAGAAAATAGTAATTTTTCTAATTCTATAATGCTAAGTATGTTGGTTGGCATTCTTCTGGGAAGTATCTTCTGTCATTAACTAGGGATAAAGCAAAGTTTTTCCTAAAAACAGATAGTAAATTATTATTTTTTTCTGTTAATTATTCATTTTTCTGTGAAATTGCTAGAATAATAGTTATATCCGATGGTAGAAAATCTGGTTTGTGTCCTCCTCCTCCTTCACCTTTTTCCTCCTCCTCCCTTCAAGTATTTATATTATGTCTATGAACTCATGAATGTGTACTTATCCACTACTTTGCACTCATTTACAGTATTCTTCTTTCCAATCAAGTCTTCATTGAATAAAATGTATTTTTCAGTTAACTCTGTAGGAGGACTTATACTCCTATGTCCCATGTCACTATATATTTGTAACATACATACATATCTTCATCCATCCATTCATTCATTCATTCACTTTCTATTCCCTGGAGGGGATTATGTCTGATATGAACTATTCTGGGTCAGTTTTGCCCAGAGTGTAGTACACCATTTTAATGTGCACATTCAGAACATCTTTTAGATGTTAAATTTTTCTGGAATTTGAGTTTTAAGTTCAGTTCTCTTAGAGGGTTGTGGAATTTTTTTTTCACTGTTTTTTTTCTCCGGTTCATTTTATCTCATTTTTTGCTTCATTTTCATAGTTTTGGCTCTGTTTATTAATTTTTATTCATCCAGTTGTACTTTTTTTCGTAGCCTTACATAGTTTTGTTATAAATTCTGAGTTGATATTATCTTTTCCTTCATTGTCCTCAAAGTTTGTTCAGCTCCCATTTCTAATTTTCCTATTGTTTATTTCTGTTCATAATATTTAAATGTTTGGTTCATAAATGAAAATGGCTTTTTAATTCTATTAATTCATGAGCGAGAACTGTGTGATAATTTCCTTCTGTTTATTTTCTCTGGTTTTGGTTGCCTTTTGTGTGCTAAAGGTTTACATTTTATGTCCTACATTCTTCTTAAGGTCACTCTGTATGTATTTATTATACCAGCCGATGTTTGTGCTTGATTTTTTTCTTGAATTTTATGAGATACCCTGGTATGTTGATTATACATTTCTCCTTTTTAGCTTATGCAAGCTTAAAGTGGCTCCTGATAGTTGGATCCACAGGAGATCTGATTACTTCAAATATATTCCCTCCTTTTGATCATTGTTCTCTGGCCTTTGTTGCTATGGAGAGAATTCCTACTCCACTAGTATTCCACTTGACCACTGTGTGACAGCTTCAATATTTATTTCCTGCTTCTGTGTTTTAATGATGTCCTCCTTGAGACTTCAGTATTGCAACTGCTAATCCTACTTTCATGTTTGTTTGTTTGGTTTTTTTTCTGTTTATTTCCCCCTGAACTGGTACTTAGCAAGTCCTTAAGTGCTCTAAAGCTGCTCTGTTGTAGTGGAGGAAAAAACCTTTTATTCTACTAAACATATTTCTTTGAATTACTCTCTTTCATATTGAACTCAAGGAAGAGTTCAAACCTCATGCTCTCCAAATCTCAAATAAATTGACTGTTATATGAATACCACTTTTTCCATTTCTACTTGCAATTTCCTCACACAGATTCTATAATATCAACCTTAAATGCCATCCTCTTTTCTTAAGTACTGATTCTGCCTCTGCCAAATCCTTCTTCTTTCTTTCAGTTCATCTACTATGTGTATGTAAGACATGTGCTTTACTTTGAAGTTTCCAATGCATATTTGCGTCTGTGAAGTGGGGAACACAGGTGTGATTATATCCAGGTTATGACACCTTACCTAGTTGTTGGTACAGTGCTGCCAACAAAAGCATACATAGCAAGTTTGTGAACTTACTTGTCAGATATTGCGTACGGCAACAACTTTGATAGCCATTCCAGTAAAAGAGTTCCGAAGTTGCTTTGAAGGGTGAAGTAGACACTGGCATTGATGCATAGCTTCCCAAAGAGTATACTTCAAAGGGGAGCACAGTGATATTCACAAATGAGGTATGTAGCACTTTTTCTAGGATGAGTTCTCGAAATTGACTGTCCGACATTGTATTATTAACTATACTTAATTTATTACTCTTTAAGATATTACCTTCTTTGGGAAATAGAATTCTCTAGCTTTTATCTTTATAATGGAAAATGATGTGATAGTTAAGAGTATTTCCAGTGCTTTTAAAATTAAGAATATTTCGTTTTGTGTATTTCAATGCATTTTGATTTATTGTAAGTTTCTAAATTTGAAAGTATTTCTTGTATTACTTATTTGTGTAAATGAACCTTGCACTTGCAGAGAAAAATTGTTAGTATAAAGAAACAATTGCTTGGCCTATAATATCATCCCATAACTGTGCTCAGATTTCAGCAAAAGGTGTGAAATAGGCAAGCCCTGGTCTACGACACAATTTCTAATGGGTTTTACAATTTTAAATATAATTTACATTTAACATGAGACATGGCTATCTACATTAGAGACCAGGTCAGCAAACCTTTCTTATAAATGGATAAATAGTTAATATTTTAGGTTTTGTGGAGCATATGGTCTCTGTCATATTTTTTGGAGCAAAAACAACCATTGGCTATATTTAAAAGAGTGGTTGTGGCTGCTTTTTCAAAATCAGGCAACCACCTGAATTTGTCACTCAGGCCATAATATGTAGACCCCTGAGACAGAAGAAAGTTTACATCTCTTTGGATCAGAGCTGAAACGATGTCAGCAGTAAATCTTTGTGAACTGTGAAACTAAGGATGGGTGGAAGTAGGTAAATAACTTAGTGACACATTAGGTAGAAAGAGCAATAGATAGCAGGTATTTGTTAAGGGGCTTCTGGCATCAAAGAAAACAGAGTGTTTTGGTGATGCAGTAGGGTAAAGGTAAAGGAGCACATGCATGGCTAGGGTTTTCAGAATTCAGAATAAACTTGACTAAGAAATTAGTTTGAGTCTTCCTTTAGCTACAAAGTGTTGCTAACATTTTCAAGATCATAAATTAATTGTACTGCTTTGCAGCATCATTTATACATAACTTTTAAAAAGCTGCTGAATTAATTTCAAGATATGTATATAAGCATGATTTATTTTGTAACTGACCTATAAAATTATAGGTGTAAAAATTATTTTGTAACTGACCTATATTATTATAGTATTTTGATTATTTACCTACAATGTTACTGCAACATAAAAAGAATAAACTCAAATTGATTTTATGGATATATGTGCATATTCTTTAAAATCTTTGAGTTTTTTTTCTCTTTTCCACTTAATATAGCTACATTTGGAAAGGAGTACTATATAAGTGAATATAGGACTAACAGATCTTGTTTACTGTTATGATTGTACCTATTTCTCTTTACTAGACCAATGTGAACATCAATTTAAAAATTTTAAATGGTATGTAAACAAAGCACTCATGATTTGGAGAAATGATTACAAAAACCAACTCTTTTTTTTTAATGTTTAAGATGTTAATTGTTTGAAAATTAAGTTACAATCCTGGGATGCTGGAAAACACAAAAGAAGAAAAAAAGCGGTTTTCTTTTTATTTAAATTGTGGAACAATAGGATTCTTTGATATGTTAATTATACCTCTGTGCTTCAGCCTTCAAACTTCCCAGGAATTCGTTAAGTATTATTTTAATTGATTCTAACAGCTATAGCTCCAGAGTTTTACTTTGGTTCCTGTTGCCAAGGAAGTTTCTGAAACAAATTAATGTAAAGCATTCTCCATTGAACAATAAAGGAAAGAATGAATGATATTAATAGTTTATAAAACTTTAAAATGATCCTAAACCAGAGCATCTATCATGCATATCATTAAAATAAAGAGGTCGGTGTGTATGTATGTATTTATCTATCTGTCTATACACACATATGAAACATAGTTGTAAGACACATACACGTACACCTTGTTTAAGTGTATGATCCTCTAAATTAGCATCCTTTGTTTTATTCTAAAGATCGTATCAAGAAATAAAATTATTTTAGGACTCACCTACCCTACCAACTTTCTCCTTTATAATCCAAAAGAATTTAAATGAAATGTGATAACTTGGAAACAAATAACCAATACCTTTAGTCAATTATAAGGTTATAAAATCCTAAAAAGACTAAAAGTGATACACGTATTTTTATGTTAGAAAATACAAAGAGTACAAGGGGAATTGTATTTAGAAATAACCTGAAGGATTTCATAGGCACAGCATTGATCTGTAAACTAGACTTTAAGAAATGCTACTTTACTGAGTAACTGCTGAGGGCTGGCTGTAATGGTAGGTTGTGAGGATACAGTAGGAAAAATAAAGTCCTGCCAGAAAAAAGTTAATAGGATTACTAACTGTAGTGGGACTGTGAAGAAAATGTTTAAGAAAGTATAACAAAAACTATGAGAAGGTTACCTGTAGGATATATAATGCTGATGGACATTCAGTAGAGATAATGTGGGATGGAATGACCTGTAAGAAGGCATTAGTGTTTGTTCTTTTGAGGGTGGTTATGTAGGAATTACAAAGAGCCCAAGAGAAAAAGTTGTGTTTCAAATTTTCTAGGCTTCCTCAAGAATTGAATGAGTTAATCCATGCAGGGTTTAGCACAGTGTTGAGGTATAGGAGGTACTCAAGAAATATCAAAGAGCATTATGTCTTATCACTTGTTATTATTTTTTAATTTATTACCCGATATAGTGCCTCATGCACTATATTATAGCTGTTTAATTCAGTTGTTGACAAATAAATATGTTCGGAAAGTGTCCAGCTATGTAATATGAAAAATAGAGGCATTTATGGCTGAATTTTTTCTGAACAGCCCTTATATTTTATAGATATGTATGTATATGTGTTTTATATATACATATATATATAGTGTTTTTTATATATGCAAACCTATGATAAAGTTTAATTTGTAAATTAGACAGAGTGAGAGATTAACAACATCCCCCCGCACCCCCGTCATAATCAAAGGAACCCTGTGGAGCAGTGAGGAGGCCCTTACTTTGGGATCATTGCTGTAACTAGAGCAAAAATGCAGGTTATTAAAATATTAATGTAAAAGCATGAAAAGTAAAACTTGGAAGGGAATACCCAGTGTCCTCCAGAGGAAGAGAACCTGAACCTGGGCTCATCTCTCACGTCATCATTGCTTATTTATATACCACTTTTTAAAAATTGATATAAAAATTTTTGGAGATAAATTTGTCTTTCATAATCCATGAGGTTTTTAGTCGTTTAACTTATATAATGAATTTTTCTGATCATAATTTTGATGTAAGAAACATCCAAACCTATAGAGAAGTTTTATATGAGTTTGAGTCCATCCAATGACAATTGCTGGGAAGCAAGATCTCAAATACTCCCGAGCATGACAGTTTGCACTATCTTTTACACATTTGGAAATAACGAATTCAAGAAAGATAAAATGAAAGTGGGAGACTTCAGTGTGGGGATTGGATTGCAGACTTGTTAACAAGATCATGTGCTCCCTTATGGGTGGATAAGCTTTTCAGGGGTCTGAAAAAGAGAATTATTCTGGCATTTCAAAGATGTGTTAACCTCCATGCACAAGAGCAATGGATGGGGCTTGCTTAAGGCAAAGATAAACCTTTTATTAAAGAAGTTATATGCCTGGGGCATGGCTATCCACTGTGACCTGCCCAGTCAAGAATTTATGATCAGATCACCGTGTGAGGTTACTTTCTATAGAAACCCTTTCTCTTCTGCACTGAACTCACCAAAAATATTTCAAATAATAATGTTGGCTTCTTATATAGTTTGTACTGAGAGAACTGGGTAATCAGAGGAAAATTGGCAAATACACAGGGTCTGGCAGAAGTAATGCCCCTTTTTTATGAGTTAGTAATCTATACCACATCTTTTATTATGACATCTCAAATCTTTTATTGTAAAATTATAAGCATTTAATTCTATAACAAAACAATATCTCACTCAAGCACACTATATGATATTTTGTGTGAAATGTTCAAATTGTTGTCCATCTTGTGTGAGACATTCATGTATGTGGCCTGGTGTTATTTTTGCTGGATCCTGTATTTCTCAAGGTAAATTAATGAATTGACATTCTGCTGTCAGTCCGGTTTTGTTACCACAGACTCAGAGGGGTCTGCTTGCCTGCATGCATTAAAGCCAAGAAAAACACAAGCAGGAGTTTACAGCAAAGAAACCAAAGGTTTATTTGAGGAGTTGGTGCCAAACCTGGAGTCACAGGTGAGCCATTGCTTTCAAAATCCTGGTTTCTCATGGCCTCCAGTGACTGTATTACATAAGGGAAAAATCATTATGGTTGCTATGGGAGCTGGGGCAGAAGGTTCTACTGATTGGTCGGGGCTAAGGCAGGGAGCAATTGACGATGGCTTTAGGTCCCAATGTCAATTATGGCCTTATTTGATCCGGTGTCCAGCGGATGCGGTCCATGGGACTTTCAGATGAGCCCAGAGCTGAAACGTAACTGAGGCCAATGTGTTAGCTTTCTTGTACTGAACATGTATTAATTGTTTGAGGTTTAGTTATATCCTAGTCATGGTTGATGGAACTGAAGCTTTATTCTTAAGTGAATTCAGTGTTGGCCAGACCCAGTGTCCTAAGGGCTTAATGATTAAAAGGAGCAGACATGCAGTACAAGCACAGGTAGGAGGATCTGGGGAAAGAATGCTAGTAAGTCATAGTTCTGTCAGGATAAACAAGACCAGCTTGGATGAAAGCAGATTGCATGATGAAGAAATTCACATGGGGTTACAGTATATCTAATTCAGGAACTGAGGAAATTGAAGTACACATTATACTTATTTAAAAGGCATAGGTCAAGTATTACACTTCTGAAAGTGTAAAGGTGTCACTTTTGGACATATAAGTTAAGCTTAACCATTGCTTTAAAATGAGTCTTTTGGTGCCAATAGTTGCTTACATTTTTAGTCTTATACATATAAACTTAATGTGGCCACTGATGAGGAAAAGTTGAACTCTAAAAAAATTGATGAACAGAGGTACTTTGGGCATCTTATAAACTCCAATTACTGCCTAGATGGCCATTTTTAGAAAGTCTAGTGCTTAAAGTAGAAAAAAGTATCCTTAACCATAAAATAATGATAAAATTCTGTTTAATCACATAATACTCAACTTATAACTATTCATCAGCAAGACTATACATTTATATCTTTGTCAAATAGTGATCAACAGAAATTTTCATAGCCATTTCTCAGGCAAAAGAATACGGAAGCACACAACATTAAGTCTCACAGTAACTTCTCTAGATTTTTACAAGTTGAGAACAACCTACTCATTTATCTGACTTAGTTTTGTCCTGCTCCTATCTCATCTCATCTCATTTCATCTCATCTATCTTATCTGTCTTAACCTACTATTTTGTTGCTTGGATAATTGCTTTTTTCTCCTTTTGAAACCCTTTCATTGTTATTGTCACATTTCTCTAGAAATGGAGAAATATGGTAAAATTTCTTTTTTCTATATACTTTTCAACAAAAATGTAATAAAATTTGGTGCTGCAGTAAAATTGAGAAGTTACTCTGAGAAAGATCTTCCTGATGCACCATGCTTTAGGAGTGTGTTTCATGCAGTGGGGTGACAGACTTTATGATGATACAGTTGTGAAAAGAAATAACTTTTTCTGTTTTCCCTGACTGAGCTTATTTATATCTCTAGTGCTCCCAGATAGGCTAAGCAGTATAAGAACAAACAAAACCAAATTTAAAAAATAAACTTATCTATTCAAGTTATCTTAGTCTTTTCTAGTTTGACATGATCTTTTAAAGGTAAACTCTGTCTTCTTTAGATAAATAAACAGGCTTTCAGTTTTCTCTAATCAACTTCCTCCAACATCCCCTCCCTACACACCTATACCCACATATACACATCCCAGCCCCACATACACCACATCAGTATAATTTTGCCCTCGCCTGATGGTTTATAGGCCCAAGGGAAGCTCACATTGCAGGCTAAGCAGGGAAAACAAGACTTTTCTACTGGTGTTTTTGCTGGCTTCTTTCACCTCTGACTGAAATGTGGTCTGGTCTTTAGTCAACAGCTTCTGTGTTTATGGATTAGCTCCTAAAGAGGCACAGCTAGTATAGACTGTATAGTCTCTGGTTATATAATGTCTGACTATTGAATCTATAAATTGATACAGTCCTCTCACTATTATGTGCACCCTGCTTTTAATTTGGAGCTTGTTATCACTTTACCCCTCAACACAAGGTATCGCTAACAAGTGTGCTGACTTGTAATTCACAGAAACTTTTTCATCCCATAGGGACATGAATTTTTATTAATGTCACAGGCAGGCTACAGAGACATAGAGCTAACAGTCTATCAAGTTTTTTTGAAATGGAAAATTATGGACAAAGCTGTAAATTCTGTGAACTCCCACTTCTGCATTCCTTCCACCAGTGCCTAATGTATGCATTTGGCTTCTGTAACCCTGTTTGCTTATCCCATCAGCCAGCCCCCACCCCAACCCTACAAGAGTCAGAAAAGCCTGTTAGTCCAGGCTCAGAATTTGGAGACTGTAACTCTGAGCTTCTCCAACTCTCTGAGTGCCTTTTGACTTCCTCAGTTACCCTTCTTACTGCAACACTTTCTCAACTTAAACATATGATATCACATTTCTGTATTTCCATAATCACCTCATATGGTCATAGAACATTCTAGACTAAAATTTTAAATGTTTGGTTGTCAACCATTCCTTTAACTTATATGGAATCTTAATCCTCAGAGTCCAAAGGCTCACTCTGTGGACCTTGGTCTGATTGAGTAAATCATAGATTTTTCTTAGGAATGTAGATAGAATTTTAACCCTGATTTTATCCCTTCTGAATATTTTCTCTTGGCTAAACTATGTGCTATCCGAAAGGCTTTACTTCTTACAGTGGAATAGAAACTTTTATTTATTTATTTATTTATTTTTTTATGTCACGTCCCTTTGTATTTCTAGGGCTTATGGTAAAGTGCGTTATTTAGACAGCTATGTTTTCCTGTTTTCAAGCCAAGAAAAACTCTTTGGAATTTTGAGAAATTACTTTATTTTCAGAAAAGCCTGGTTCTCAAGATTGTTCTTTTGCTTAAGATTCAGAACTTCTGATTAGAATTTCAACCTGAGAAATGATGCCTTTGTTCTAAATTGTACGTGCTCTTCCTATAAAACAGCAGGTGCCATTGATACCAAAATGATGTTGAGTCACAGATAAGCAAGATTTACAGAATATGAAAAATATATTGACTTTATATTTCAAATGTGTGATATCCATTACTGTGCTCTCCCACATACTCTTTAGTCATGTGCTGGCACTTTTCCCAGTAGCACTTGATGTCTGATTTGCTATTGGCTGAAAAGCATAAATTTTTAAGTTGTATCATACCTGGACATATCATTAAAAATCTCTGAGCTACACTTTTTGTTATGGGTTAAATGTATATAAAAATAGTACCCACTTCCTATGACTTTTATAAGAATTAAATGATACAATTTATTTAAAGAACATACTATATTATTATGGCATATATTTCTTGATAAAAAGTTACCTTTAATAGTCATTAGTGGTGGTGATGATGATAATGATAATGATGATATAACACAAACCCTGAATCATGTAAGATATTTGTCAAGATGATAGGATTTACTTAAGAGACCAAAAGCATTTTCACAAATTACATTTCACAATGTGGCTTAATCAAATTATGGAGTAAAGTCTATGAATGCACTAACTCGTACAAGACTCCTGAAAATGGCAAAATTTAGAGCCAACTAATTCTAATTTAATGTAGGTAACAAAAAATATTTCAAATAATTATTCATCAGACACAGTTTACCAAAGTGAGCTTAAAATCCAGAACTAAATATACAAAGGAACTGTATACTATTGAAGAAGTATCAACAAGCATGTGAAAACTCTATGATACTTGTATCTACCTGCAGAACTATTGTGCAAAGAATAACTTAATTATAATACCATCAAATCTATAAGTGAAATCCAGCCAGGATCCGAGGGTAATTACTATTTTACTCATTTTTAACAGAATATCAATAGAAGAGCAAGTTCAACATAGCAATACAATGTAATTTCTCTATAGTATCTATAGTATCTATAGTATAGTAGTAGGCAGAGTAATGGTTTCCAAAAGATGTCCATGCCCTAACCCCAGAAACTTTAAATATGTTACTTTATATAGCAAATATGAATTAATCTTGGAGATAGAATTAAAGTTGCCAATCCGCTGACCTTAAAATAAGGAGGTTGTCCTAGATTATCCAAATAGGTCCACTGTAATCACAAGGGGACTTAAAAATGGAAGACAGGCACAGAGGAGAATGTTAGACTAATAGACTATGAGAAAGATTTTACCTAATGTTGCTGATTTTTGATGGAAGCTGTGAGCCCAGAAATACAGGGAACTTGCAGAAGTTAGAAATTGCAATGAAACAGGTTTTTCCCTTGAGCCTCCAAAAGTGAATGCAACTTTCCTTGTTGAAAATTTGAGTCTAGTGAGACCAGTGTTTGACTTCTAACCAATGGAATTATAAGATATCAGTAGGTGATGTTTTAAACCACTAGATTTATGATATTTTTACAGCAATAATAGTAAGTTAATATAGTATGTGACAGTCATAAAACACCAGGAGTGACATTCTCCCTCAGGGGCTTTGTTTTATCATCAGATATGACTTAGAAAATTAGTTTAACTCATTCTACCATATATAAGGGACCACATCATGAATTGTCATGGAGAAGGGGTATCCTACCTTTTGGCTCCCCTGGGCCACATTAGAAGAAGAATTGTCTTGGGCTACACATAAAATACGCTAACACTAAAAAGATCCTCGCATAATTTTTGTAATGTTTTAAGAAAGTTTACAAGTTTCTGTTGGGTCACATTCAAAGTCGTCTGGACTACATGTGGCCCACAGCTGCAGGTTGGATGAGCTTGTCATAGAGTATCTACTGCATTCTTCAGTGTGCTGACAAAGTAAATTTCTATTTGAGTATTTGCTGGTGACAACATCTTTACTTGGCTCACATATTCTTTAGTGGTTCTCTTACATGCTGTTAAACTTCATTGCTAATAAATTCCAATACTGATAAGAAATTCTCTTTGAGGTCTCAGCCAGTCTTTAAGAAACCAGGGAATTATAGTTGTAAACTTTTGATCCTGTGCTACACATATAACTAAAAACAAACAAACAAACAAACAAACAAATAAATAAATAAGCGAGCATGTATTTGGCTCCCTCCCATTTCTTTTTCTGAACTCGCACTGGGTGGTGAACACATAATGCAAATAGACGATGCACTGTAGAATTGTACACCTGGAACCTATGTAACTGTTGATAACCAATATCACCCCAATAAGTCTTAATAATAAAACTACTTCTATTAAAAAGTGCACAGAGTTCATACTGCATGCAAAGCACTATGGTAAGTCATTTCAAGGATAAAAAAAATACAGTTAAGGCATAGCAACCACCCTTAAAATGCTTATCATATCTAGAGATATGTCACAGCAAGTAGTTTTAAAATGTGTTGTGAAAATTCTTTGAGAACTGACTTCTGAAATGGTGATGTGAAGAGCTCCATGGACCTGTAAAGCAGCTGTAACTTCATTAAAATTATTAAAACAAAAACAGCTTTTTAAAGTCTTAGAAAATCACAAAGAGGACATTCCACGAATGGAAAAAACAAAACAAAACACATTCAAGAAAACCTGCTAAATTCTGATAAGAGCAGTAAAAGTCTGTGGTATATGAGCTACAACCCACATACCCCTGCTGCTGCCATGACAAAATTTGGCTTAGATGGGTGTAGAATGCAGATTTCTGGCTCCTCGCAGTCCCTAATCTAGGGCTATGGCATCTCTCAGGAGGAATACATTATTAGCACTTCCTTCATTTTCATCTGCTTGTTGCAGACACTCTATTCCACACAAAAGCAATGAGAGAACTGGGGTTCTTTCCTGGACCACGCCTGCACTCTTGTGTACAGGCTCTATCTCATGTTTGGCAAGCTGATACTACCGGGCTCTCGTTGTCCTCACCCCAGCTCCTAGAGTGGTACACACTCTGTACCATTATGCAAAGCTGCAAAGACCAGAGGCTACCACCACTGCTCGGCACACCACGTGGAAAGCAAACGAAGAACACTGTCCACGTCAGCAGTTTCTGAGCAGCGACATATAGGTAGGTTTTCACAAGGGTGGTGAAAACAGAGGGCTTTTTATATAATCCCAAGGGAACTGAATTTATTTGAAGTAAAATGTATCAAAGTTTAAGCTTAAGAGCTCTGTCAAAAACAATGGAAATTTTGGTAATAAGCAATTCAAAGGGGGCGAATAGCTCCACGAGAGCAACAAGTGAAGCCATAGAGCAGCTAGAGGTTTATCAGAGTGAAACAAGAAAAGTGAAAGCTAAGTAAAGCCTTCCTCAGAGGTCTGAGACTGACCTTTAAGACTTCCCCTGAAAGTGGCTTGAATCTAATGGAATCAAACTGTGAAGGAATATCAAAACCCAGAGTATTGTCAAAAAAATTAGAGTAATCAGATAGAAGTGATCAAAAATGATAAATTAGACTTCATCAAAATTAAACCGTTTGTACTTCAAGGGACATCATCAAGATAGTGGGAATACTGAAGACTATTTGCAAATCATATATGTGATGAAGAGCTTGCATACTCAGTATACAGTAAAGCGTTCTCAAAACTCAATAATACAAGAGACAATAATTCTGTTAAAAATGAGAGAGAGACATTTCTCCAAAAAAGAATATAAAATGGTGAAAAATAAATAAAAGGGCTAATCAACATATGAAAATATGCTCATAGTTAGCCATTAGAGTAGGCAAATCAAAATTATAATAACATACAACTTTACATATACTAGGAATGCTATTCTCAAAAAGACACATTGGAAGCAATATTGGTGAGGATATGATGAAATTAGACCCCCAGACATTGCTGATGGGAATATGTAATAAAATAATACAGGGACTCTAGAAAACATTTTGGCAGTTACTCAGTATTTTAAACTAAGAGTTACCATATAACCTCGCAGTTCCACTTTGGCAGACATCCAAGAGAAAGGAAACTATATGGTTGTGCAAAAGCTTGTAAAGATTATTATTATTCATAGTAACCGAAAATGGAAACAAGTCAAATGTCCATTTACTGATAAAAGGATAATAACGTGGTATATCAACAAAAGGGAATATAATATAGTGATAAAATGAATGGATATGCATGCTACTGAAATGAATAAATCTTGTAAACATTATGCTAGGTGAAGAGGGCTAGTAATAAAGTGGATATATTAGTTCATTGATGTGCCATGTCTTGAATAGGAAAATGTGTAGAGACAGAAAGTAGATTTGTGGTTGCCTAGAACTGGAAAAGTTGAGGGGGAATAAGGAATAATTGTTAATAGTTACAGAATTTCTTTTTGGAATGAAAAAAAATGTTATAAAATGGATACAAACATCTGTGAATATACTAAAAACATTGCATTGCAAATTGGTGAATTGTATGGTATGTGATTGTTATGTCAATACATCTGCTAAAAATAGTTTGGGAACATAAAAAGAATGATTTCATGTCTTTGGAGGTATGTTTCAGAGCTATGAAATTTAAGAATAACTTTAACATAATAACTTTAATTCTAGTTAAATTAAATAAATTGAGCAAAAATGTGAAGGTGATAATGAGCAGGAATTATGTGACAAATAACTGTAATCCTGAAGATGAAATGTGGGAGACATGAATGAAAATAGTAAAACATAAGTTCAGAATGTTAATATGTGGGTAGAATCCAAGTGTAAAACCGTCAGGGTAAAAGAGTTTATGTTTTCTTTTTCTGTGTAATTTGGAGCAAGCAGAAGTTACCTGAGGCATGATAAATGGTAGTAGAAGAGGTGGGCTCTGTAATCATTTTTAGGGTTCAGCTCAATTTTAATAATGCTAACGCATTTGAAGGTTGTATTTTAAGCAACCAAAACTTATTATACAATGTGGCCTTAATGTCTAGAAATATGGGTAAATATATCTATTGAATGGTTTGCAATAGAAATTTGGATTCTGTATTAGTCATTGGCACCAATGCATAGTTTAGTTTACTCTCAAAAGTTGCATTAAATATAGTATATTAATGCAGAATTTTCATCTATGCATAAACATCTGTGATATATTGCTTAAGATGATTTTTGTCTCTGCTTTTACTGAATGTATTGTGCTTTTAGCATATCCCAGAAAAATAATGAGAGTTCAAACATAATATTTTCTATGTTTCTAGATTTTTATAACTTCCCTGTTGATAACATATCACTATTAATATAATCTCTTCATATATTTACACTATTTTATGATCCTCTCTCATGTCATGTATTTTTAAAACTATTTTTAAACACACATACATGGAAACAGTAAGGAACAGATAATGGAATAGAAAAATACCTTGCAAATTGTTAAATATTATCAATATCAAATCACACATTTATTTACTTATGATGAATTGATTACCTAAAAATCTAATTTGCAGTCTACATATAAAATGTTATTTTAGCAAGTGAATTATTATTTGCTGCTACAATCATATTTTGATTGTTTTTCTATATCTCTTAATTCTTTGCTTTCATGGTACATTGGAATAAGAATGCAAATAAATGGACCTTTTAATTTATATTCGTAATTAATAATACCAACCTAACCTTGGTACTTTCTGAACACAGAAACAAGAGCTAACACAATGGTCTGTGGAGAAGGATTTAATTTTACTTTACACAGCTTGCAGAGTTATTACAGAGGCAATTTAAAAGTAAGAGTGCTACAATATAATAATAGTTGTTCACTGGTGAAGCTTGCACGTAGAATCCATAATTAAAATATCCTATTAATATTGTTCACCTACAGTACATGGCTCTAAAAGAGGCTGGCTTTGGAAGGGATTTTATCAAGATTTCTTAAGTGGCAAGAGGGTACTCATTAAGGGAAGCAGGTAGATTTGTTAAGTCTTAAGTTGGCAATGGACTTGATGCAGCAACATTTTCAAGGATAGAACAGTGGGATACTCTCTCTTCCCTTTCACTTCTCTGTCCCTATGTGCATTTTTTTTAGGTAGTGGGAGATGAATCTGAATCTTTCTAATCTACCCCTCAAGTACAATCAAGTTTTTCTATTTTATACCTGCCTACCTGCTGATTTTAGCAGTGGGTGGGGAAAAGAAAAGGAGACGTAAGGACCAAGAAGCAAAATAAAATACTTCTTTATATAAAATTTGCTACTGTCAAATCTGTCAAAAATCTCAGCTCATAACTACTTGTAATTATTCAGCCTTTTGTGGGTAATTAATTATATAGAGTTTAAGTTGAATATGAAGGCAGAGTGGTCTTTAAGATGCTGCTGTATTCCCTGTTCCAAAACATGGATTATGATCCTGACTTGCTCTTTACTGAGTGATTGTGGACACTGTCCTCCACCTCTTTGAACCAGGGAAAACAAATGAGACGTGATACGTAAAATGATTTCTGAAACTATAAAATATGATACTTGCAAAAAATGCAAAAAGCTGTATAATCACACACACATAAAAAGGGGACTATCCTAACAGTTGCATCTTTATTTCTGTCTCTTTGAATGTCAGTGCTTCTTAAAATTTATGGTAGATAACAGTGATTCCCACCCACTTATAGATTGTGGTCACATAGAAATGATACTGTTTGTAAGGCATGTTAAATCCTTACACTCAAGTTGACCATCTGCTCTGGGGAACTGAGTGGATCAATAATTTACCACAACCAGAAGCTATTTGTGGCCCAGTAGTGGGAGAAGAACTCTGTCTAAGAATATCCTGGGGATCTTGGTTTCAAAAGTTTGGTGTGGGGCCCAGAAATTTGCACTTCCAAGTATTAGTCTGTTTTTGGGCTTTAACATTACAGTTGGAGGGATGTATGTGCTGACTTAATTGTTGCTACTCGTGTTGAATGACCATAGATTGTTTTTAGAGCCTAACTGAGAAAGTAGTTGCAGACTAATCACATTGGGAGGAGTAATTTGCCACTATCAAGTTAGAGTAGTACAGCAGAATGAAATGCATTTTAAGGTCAGAAGGCCTAGTTTAGTCCGCAGTTGTGGAAATTACCATGACACTAGCAAAGTCAATTAACCTGTTTTTGGCTTTGGAAGGATAATTAAAATCTTTCAAAGGATCTTGGTTAAGATTGAGAGAGAGAGAGAGAGAGAGAGAGAGTATTTGTGCTAAGTCACTCGATGTTTCACAATGATCACAAATTGTATTGTTACTATTAATAATAATATTTCATTTGCTTTGTAATGTAGAGGTTAATTTGTTATTTGAACTTTAATGATTGTTTTAAAAGTAACTTCAAAGTCACACAATGGTTCATTTGATATAAATGATTGTATCTGCTCAGCAGAATATCTTTCAGAAAACATTTACAAAATGACAAGCAGAAATCTATCAAAAAGACTGAAGTCAGAGGATAACATAGCTAATCGCTGTAACTTTTCAAATGCTCATAAATGTGATTTTGAAGTAATTTTATGTATCTGAAATTAACATTTAATTGTGACTTTATAAAGGAGGCCTACAGTTTGAAAATAAAACACTACAGAAAAATGGAATGCGGTTCTGAAGGAAGTTGAGTAAAAGTATCCTCAATCAATCTTGCCACTATTGTTACTAATTTATAATTTGGGCATCAAGACATTGCAAGTTATTCATAAGAGGCAAAAATTGCCAAAACCTTCCATTGCTCATTTAAGGAATTCATATACAATTGATTACATCTCTTATTAAATGCTGTATTTTATTAGAAACTTTGTTCATTCAGTCAGACAAGTATGAATCTAATTCCTTCTCTTTATCAGTTATTTGGAATGTAGCGAAACTCAGGCTAAGACCTCAGAAAACCTGCTATATTAATGAAAAATTAATATAAAAATATTGGGGGTTCCCTGGTGGTGTAGTGGCTAGGCTTCGGCACTGTCAACACCACGGCTAGGTTCGATTCCCAGCCAGGGGACTCCCCCCGCCCCCCAAAAAAGAATATTAATATGTAAATGTAACTCATCTAATAATTGCAAGATTTATAGTGTCTATGAGAATGATAATGTACTAGATACAGAGTCATTAAGAGGACATCTGAACCAAATAAGGGAAATCAAAGTAGGCCTGCCAAAGAGGTTAGAGTCATGTTGAACTCAGATATGTATATTTATCTTTTGTATTTTCTTGGCTTATGAATATTGTTTATTCAAGACACTTCCTAATCTTTTCGGAGACCTCACATACTAAATATACTAAACACTTCTTCGGGCATTGGTTAGTGGACATAGTCTTGCTGTATCTTATTTTTCTCTGACCATTCTTTATTGTTTCATTTTCTCTGACTCAAACATTAACAGTACTCTCTTGTTCTATCTTTGATTGCTCATATTTATTTTTAATTCCTCAAGATACAGTGGGCTACTTTATTTTTGTGCTGTGACCCTCTCTTATTCTCACAAGAAAATAAGTAGAATTAAGAACAGTATAATTGGGAGGTAAAATTTTAAGAAATAATGAGAGGAGGGAAAGGTTAAATATTTTTCACCAGAAGAGATATGGCCGATGTCTGAAGGTAAATATTTCTCCTACAGTCGGGAAACTCGTGATCATTCTTGTGTTTTATTTTTTGTACCCACATTTTCTCTGTGTCCTTGTTTCTATTACTCATTCCTCCCACCCACCCCCACCTCTGTCCTTCCACTAATCACCTAGTAAATTTAAGGGAATATAGTGAAAAGAATGAGTAGGGATTTGTAGTACCTTTCAACTTCTGGCTCATCTCTTAATTATGCAAGTGAGAGAGGTGCGATGGTTAAGAGACATCTCTGGTTTGAGTCCTGGCTCTACCATTCTCAAGCAGCATAATGCTGCCTAAATTAAGTTAAGCTAGCTTACCTAATGTTTCTTTACCTGGCATATGGAAATGTAAATTATAATGATCTTACAGTTTTGCGGAAAAGATTTTAAAATTCATGTCTGAAAAACAATTATTTTTATCTCTCCTGGCTCTATTTCCACTGTTAGCATTTTCTCTAAGGAGAATAATCAAGTCCTTTTATTATCTTTTAAACATATATATCCATCCATGTATCAATTTATTTATATCCACCTATTGATTTCCTATTAACTCAGCATCATTTTAGAATTTCTGTCACAACAAAAATTAATCCTGAGGTTAGCTGAAGTCTAACTTCTAGAGAACATGTCTTTTCTTTTAAAAGTAATCAAGGTGATATATGAGGTCCTTACATGAAATCTAGGTTTATGCACTGGAACTGTACCTCATAACCTGATTGATCTGCCTCAGAACGGAGCTGCTAGGACAAAAACAAAACAAAACAAAACAAAACAAAAATGGAGGAGTGAAAAATAAAGACTCTGTAACTAGGTACTAAAGCAGATGTTTTACTTCATCCTTCCATGAGTAATCTTCTTTCTTTCTTTCTTTTCTTTTTTCTTTTTTTTTGAATTTCGTGCCTCTCACCCAATCCTGTCTTATTACCTCAACACTCTCCCCATCTCTGATACTTCTTTAGGTTCTCTTGTTTTCTGGCTAGACTGATTCAACCTGTAGTAGTTACACTGTGCTGCCCAGTCCCAGTCGCCCCTGCACTATGAAGTCTGGTGAAACCTGAACATAGGCAGCCCCATTTATTACTGAGAACTGACTTCCAAGAACCCCATTTCTGCTGTTGCTGTTTTGTTACTTGTTTATTCATCCACTTATGTATTCAGTAGTTAATAGTTCATTTATTCGATAAATATTTAATAAAGACCTGTTCTTTTGCTTGCCTTGTGTAAGACATTGAGAATAAAATCAGCAAAAACTGATGTATAACTGCTATCAAGGGATTTTTAGTAAAACGGAAGGATAGTCAGCTAAATTTTCATTATGGCTAGGTGCTCTGATGGAGATAAATATATGGTGCACAGGAAGCACACAGACGAAACACTGATTTCAGTCTTGAGGTTTAAGATTGTGACATCTGGTTTAGTCTGATCAGAGTAATTTATTGTTTTCAAGGGTGTAACTAAAAACAATTTTACTTTTTTTTCTTTTCAAGAAAGCAAACTATTGAGAGGAGAATCTAGACACCTAAACATAGAGAAAACAAATACTTAGGATGCACTCCTCTCCTGACCTTGAAAACTGAAGGAAATAAAAAGTGAATTCAGGCCTTTGCTTAGGAAAATACAACTCCCTTCTTGGTACAGAGGAAACTACACTGTAAATAGAGGCAGGTATTCAGGACGCCTCTGTACATAGCCTTCGGATTCCTGAGGAATCCTGGATCTCTCTGTTCTAGGGAGGGGAAGGGTAATTTTGTCAGAGCATCCCTGCAATGGAATGGTAGGCTTCTCCAGAAAGAGTCCAGGGTGTTTTACTTTGTGAGGCTAAATTGGGGTTGTCCTGCCTTGTATTGACAATGTCCAGCTCACATAAGTTATGATATCGCTATACAAAGTCTTCACTGATTCTTGAAAATTATGTCATCATAAATCCAAAATTATTTTTAGTACAAAAAGCAATTGTGCCTAAATCACACTATTGCCTAATTACAAATACATGTAATTTGATTTATTACTGTACTTATAAACCTAAACACATTTAAGGGACAATTTAGGGGCCAAAGAGAGTAAATTTCTTATTTTCTTGGCAAGCTTCAACTCCACAGAAGTGAGTGTGTCCAGGGAACTTAACAATAATAATGGTGAGGGTTCATGTGGAACAAAAGGCAGAGGAGACCAATAGACCAGATAATGAAAACACAGGTAAAATTTGAATAAAGGCTGAGTTCGGTGTCTGAAGTCTTTATAATATGACAGCGTATTCTGGAAGTAATTGTCAACAGTGAAAATGCTGAAAAGTGTTCAGAGGGAGTATTTAGTATGAGTGGAGGAAGAGTTGCTGTCTCATTCATTTTCTTTTCAGTATATTTTGGAGAATAAAGCAAAGGAAGAAAGACATGTATAACTATATGTAGTGAAAATCTGAGATTTTCAGAATTACTCTTTTGGAAACATACTGGAATATATTTGGAACATATTTAGCATCTTATATAATAATTATTCAAATCAATTTTGGCTTTTCGTTTGGTGATTATATCCTATTTTACACAGAGAAAAATGTGCATTTGGATTGTAATTGAGTAGCCAATCATACATCATTGCACACTCATGGAAAGGAGTCATCACAGCGATTTTCCCTGTGAGGTTTGCGGTGAAGAAAAACTGCTGAGTGATGACATACCTGTGAGAAACAGAACATGAAAGACTATATCCAAGGTCTTCCTTGGATCCATTAGGTTTGGGAACTATGTAGTGCAAGTGTACTTACATTTATTGGATACTTAATATTTTTTGGATAATGTACCAGGTACTGAGGAGACAGAAACTAAAAGGGCATGTTCTCTGTACTTTAGGACCTAAAAATCTTATGAAGGAGCAAACATTTCTATAACTTACTGCCTGCTTTACTGGCAGTATAAACTAGTCAGTCTGTGATGCTTCAGAGATGAAGAGATTAATGGTGTCATTCTAAATATTTTTCAGCAAAAAAAACCAAACCACGTTATTTGAATTGTTTCTATGCATATGATGCAGGGGAATGTTCTAATGACAGAAGAAAATATCTAATAATATTTCATGTAAAGTCATCAATTACTATATACTCGCTCACTGTCTGGTAGTATATTACATCACAGTGTTCCTTTATAAATCAATGCCCCTTTTCTTTTGTATTTCCAAAATTGTTTTTTAATCTCTTCAGTTCTCCTTCAGGTTATTTTCTAAGCAAATTGACAATGGGATGGTGGAGGAAGACCATGTTTAAGAATTCATTAAAAGCCTAGCACTGTGCTAAGTATTTTACATACATTATCATTTGCAATTGTCACACAAATCCAGGAGTCTTCATTCTGAAATTAAACAAGGAAAACAAAAAAACAAAAATAAACTTGAAATCTTTCATCTGTCTTATATGTATGTTTGCATTTATATAGGTGTCTGTTTAGTTACTTAACTCGAGCTTGATAAAATTACCAGCTGTTTTGGAATAGAAGTTAATTTTAATTGTTGTGGATGAAACTAAAATAGAAAGGAAACTAAAATGTTCAAATCAATTTCTGCCTCCTTTAGAAAGTATTTTATTTTGAAGAGCATGTTCATGGAATAGAAACCACCAGGTCCTCCACTGTTGAGAATACTAGTGCAAACTTTCAAGGATGTGGATAGTATTCTGGCATTATTTAATCACAAATCGGACATTGTATTATCTTTGCTATGTGGGAGATTCCTGAACCACCACTTTTGACTTCTCTCCCCTGTTGCTTTATAAGATTTACCATATTTTGCCATGTATAATGCACACTTTTTTGCCCAAATTTTTGAGGGAAAGGTAAGGATGCACATTATATATGGGTAGTACTAATTCTGTATCTATGTAACTGTTTTTGATATTTTTTATTTGTGCTTATGTGTTAAAAGTGTTACTTTAGAAATCATAATGATATCCATATGCAAAATAATACAGTGGAATATGATAATCATTTTTACATACATACATATTTTATATATAAAATTTTTACAACTTGTATCTGTTCTTGTGTTCTGTAATTATTTGTTACATAAAATTTCTTGTACCATAATATTTTAAAAACCAAATGGTAAAATTCCTTTATAATATATAATCAAGAACCTAAATATAAACAAATAAAATTTTCAAATAAAATTTTAAAATGAAAGATTGTTTTTCCTGAAAGTTTGGGCCAAAACATGGGTGCATATTATATATGGAGGCACTTTATATATGGCAAAATACAGTAGTTATTTGGCAGTTTAATGCTGTTAGGAAATTTACTTTGACTGGGCAGTGAATGCAAAGATGTTGTTTCTTATTCCTTTGTCTTTATTAGAGACTTCCCTCTGTGTAAACCTTTGGATTGTGCATTGTTACCACATGTGAGACTAAATGAGATTAACCAAATTAGCTTAATACAGTGTATTTAGAAAGTAAATCTGAGCATATTTAGAAAGTAAATCTGTTAATCTGCTGCAATAAACATGGCTTGTATTCAAAATTAAATATTAGAGGGAGCAAATCTGTATTCCTGATACATATGCAATATAATTTTGCCAGAACATCTTTGTATGTGCCAGAGTTCTGCACCCGTTTGTTCCCACAGGGGAGAATTGAGCCACATATTCATATCAGAAAGACATCTCTATCCAGCTTTCTAAGGATTATAGCAATACTCTCTTTCATGACCTAGTTTCCTTGAAAAGCCTTGTCTTCTCAGATTTATTGTAACTGCCGTAAGATCTGACATTTCTTATGTTTGCAAGTAATCTGTCATCAAACAGTTGCAAAGCTTCAGAAAGGATCCAGAAAATCAACTAATTAACTTGTTGCATTAGAAATGAAAGATGATGTGGAAGAATTTATAAAAGCATGATTTTCTCTCTTTGACAGCATATTTGGAAACTGCACTGGCTGTGTTCATCTCATAATTTCTCGACTGAATTTATTTCTTATTTCTGTACACTTTGGTGAAAGTAATACAACCTTGCTTGTATGTTTTTATAATGATAAAATAATGGCCCAAAGAATTTAAGAGTGTAAAATGTGATGGGAGTTCCCTGGTGGTGTAGTGGCTAGGCTTCGGTGCTGTCAACGCTGCGGCCTGGGTTCGATTCCCAGCCAGGGAACTACCCACATTTAAAAAAAAAAAAAAAAGAGTAAAACTTGGGTCTAGCTTTTGATGCTACCTTTTTGTTTAATCCTTGCTTGAGGGAAAACAAAAACTGAATGCTTTTAATATTGTTCGTCTAATTTAGTGTGTCAACATCTTTACAATGTGGGACTGTACAACAAGAACAACAACAGTCTGAGGCCAAATTTTGGCTCTGCCATTTATTTATTAACTATGAGAACTCAAACAATTTCTCTGAGCATTTCCTTCCTCAAGTGAGTTTGAAAGGGTGATAACAATTTTTGTTTCTTAGTATGGTTGTGGGGCCAAAACAAAAATAGGTAGTGATTTAGTGTCTAGTATATAGATGTTCAATATGCAAAAGCTACTTAAAAAAAATAAATGAATTTCTCCCATATCTTATCAAAATCCTTTTTGTATTTTTTATACCCATCCCTCTTGCTTTGTCTTCATACTTTATTTCTAACCCTTCCCATGAACCACAACATGCAAAATGGCACATAGAAATTTATCAGAGCTAACAAATTAAGGTGTAGCTGTCATTCATGGTGTAATTAAATTTGAGGATTGCTAGAAAATGATTTAGTTTTTGCTACTTCATTTGCCTACTAGGTAGTTTAGTTTTACTTTTTTCTTATTTTAAGGCCCCTAAGTGTCACAGTCCACTTTGATGGTAGGGCAAGGCAAAGAACCTATGTCTTTATGACTTAGCCATTATGTTACATAGATATATCATTGTAAATATTGCTTAATAGATGCTATAGTTGGGATGGTTATGAAACAATTTAGCAACTTCATTATAGAGATTTTGTTTCAACCTGAGATTTAAAAAAAAATTTATTGTGTCATTAACCTAAACCAAGTTAACTTAAAATTTAAAATATACATAAAATACATTTTTGGTTGCTACAATCAAAGGTATAAGTTATAATTAAATATCCCCTTCTCTGGTTATAGTTAGACTGAACATAAATTCTATTGTATGCATTAATTAATGTATAGGCTTACATAAATGAACCAAAATTAACTGTTTCATTTTTGTCCACCTTAACATTTAAACTTAAGATTTAAAATTTAACCCTGATTATACTAAAATAATAACAACAAACAAACTTCTACTGCAGATCATCTAATCATTTTATAAAGCTCAAGAAGAAAAAAGTCTCAAAGGGCCACAATTCCTAGTTTTGGTTTGCTTTTATCTTTGCTTAATTTCATAGTATAGAATTATAATATATCCTTGACATATATCACACTCAGTCAAAGTGATAAACTGAGGCATCAATATCTTCTTGAAATAAATAGAATGATACCATAATTAAAACCAGGCAGAACACATGTTTCCCCAAAGACATGATGAATTGTGCCTTGTAGTCTAATAATATTGTAGGGACTTAATAGGAGCTTTGAAGCAGCTGCTAGATGAATTGTGATGACTAGATATGAAAAGATATGACATAATTAAAGGTAGAATGAAGCCTCTGTGATTATGTTCTCATAATATAAGTAAAATGCATGTGTATGTGTGTTAATTGCTAAAATGAGTAATAGGGTTATAATCTATATTCTTGAATAAATCATATTATTGACATGTATATTATCATTCGATAATGAAATTATCTCCCTCATAAACACCAGAATCGAGATTTGAAAGCAGTGCTAGAGGTATTTTTTACAGAGTTGATGCCAGTTGATGAGGGTCTGCAATAATAATTTGCCAGTTGATTCAAGAAAACTTCAATCTTGATGTACTTGCTTTCTTCTAGTTTAATATCTATTTGATTGTTGTAATCACCAGGCCTAGATCACAAAAGATGTCTTAGTGGATGTCAACATATAGTGCTGCATTTTATTTTCTTCTTCTTTTTCTTTTATTCTTTATTTATTTTTGCATTTTGGTTATTATTTTTTATTGTTAAATTTATTGGGGTGACATTGGTTAGTAAAAATTACATAGGTTCCAGGTGTACAATTCTACAATACATTGTCTGGGTGTTGTATTACATGTTCATCACCCAAAGTCAGTTCTGTTTCCATCTTTTAATAATTCCTAAAACAATAGAATGTTACATAGTGACTTATGCCATTCTAATTTTGTCATTACAAGCTAAAGAGAAGTAGTTACTTTTAAGGAGTTTAGCTTGGTTATTCTGAAAGCTAAATGTTCTGTGAGAGGACTTTCCCACATTGGGACTGAGACGTGAACTGAACCAATTAAAATTAACTTCTATTTCATGGTCCTATGACAGTGAACCTGAAATGTAGAGCAACTTATTCTTGCCATTCTATTTCTATATGTGTCCTTTTTATTAAAGTAGATGGAGATATACTTTTATGTTGGTGCTGTGTGTGTTTAAAGAAAAGGTGACAAAAATGTTTTTACATCAAAGGCAATCCTGAAGAAGTCTGGAGAATATGAAGTACTAAGATATTTTTCCATGAAAAGAAATAAAACAAGCTTAATTTTTTCCACTAATTTAAATAATATCTTAACTGAAAGTTAACAGATTTTATCATAGACTTAAGATAAAGTAGATAAAAATTATTGAAGAGTTTGCTCAGATCTCCCCTTTGTCCACCCTATTCAATATCCTGACCTACCCTACTTACTCCCAACTCCCTTTTGTTCCCCTGACCATTTTTTCTTTCTTAAAACTTATCACCTCTAACATTATATATAATTTACTTGTTTTATGCCTTTTGTGAATTTTT
Source organism: Lyroderma lyra (assembly GCA_004026885.1). NCBI lineage: Eukaryota > Metazoa > Chordata > Mammalia > Chiroptera > Megadermatidae > Lyroderma > Lyroderma lyra. The sequence continues at coordinate 20,913 of PVJL010005236.1, read as the reverse complement.
TCTTTCTATTGGTATATTGTAATTTCCAGCATACAAGATTTTAAAAAATTTATTTACTGATATATTCCAGGTACCTAGAAAAATTCCAGTTACATAAGTTACAGAATGATCAATAAGAATGCAAGAAGGGTCAAATATATAGTGACAGAAGGAGAACTAACTGATGCTGGGTAGTAAGCACACAATGTGATATCTAGATGATGTATTATAGATTTATACACTTGAAATCTATATAATTTTACCAGTGTCACCCCCAATACATTTAAAAAAGTAAAAATAAATGAACAAATAAAATATTTAAACAATTAGCAACAACAGCACAGTAAATTTAAGGAACTGTGAAATTTGTCTGTTTTTGATTAGAATACATATTTAAAATTTATGTTACTCATTAATAAAAAGTTAGAAGAAGAATGCAAGTAGATTCATGAACTAAAACAATTGCTATGATAGATGTTAAAACTTTTAAATTTGTTTTGTTCACTTATAGTTGCAGGTGAAGAACAAAACTAGCTCTACTGAATTATGAATGGACTATTTTTTTCTGTATCCTTGTGATGAATAATAAAATTAGAAAATATTAAGCTAAAAAATAAAGCTTTTTAAAACATCTTTGGGGGAAACAATTTCAGCATCAGGTCTTTGCATCATCTTAACATTAGTATATAACTTAGATTCACTTTATATTCATCGAATTTCCACAGGTAAATATTCTAAGTCCAGCAAGTGAATTATTTATAGGAACTTAATACAGTTGAATTTCTTTTCATGTAATTTTAAAAAATGTGATAGTATTTTTATAATGGGTTCTAATTCCAATCCTGTTGCAAGTGTTCTACATGACCTTAAACAGCACCCTGTCTTTCAAGGCATCATTTTATATTTCCAAAAATGTGGGATTCAATTTCCATGAACTCTGAGTTTCCTTGTGCTTCTAAGATTATGTGCCTGCTTGTCTTTCACTTGTGCAATTGTGTCATTTTTTACTTTACTATATGTGATTTTGTTTTTATGTTAAAACAATTTATTAATAAATATATCTGTATCCACTTTTAATTTACCATTTTTACATTTTAAAAAAGTGAACTTGCTATACTGAAGCAATGATTAGTTTTAGAATTAGATACTCTTGCACTATATACTACCTATGTATTAAAGATATACCATATGTTGTATATTTTACTATACTATATGCTAAAGACATTTTTATATTAAAGATATAAAATGGTTCTCTAATGTTTTCCTAGAAACTCTAATTTAAAAAGAAAAGTGCTCTCATATGTATCAGAAGCTTGCCTTGTTCTGAATTAGATATTTGGTTCCCGCCATATTTATTAAAAGAAGTAGGAATTGCCAAAAAAAAAAACCAAAAACAAAAAAACCTGAAAAATTTGAAGGCAATGTATTGTTAATATGATCTTGTATTACAATATCTTGTCTCAGAACCAACACAATCAATTTTACTTTGTTCAAGATATGAAATATAATGCTACAGGAATTATTGTTTCAATTATTTTGCTTAAAAATTATTTCAGTCTTCTCCAAAACACCAAATTATTGCAATGTGAGATGTATTACTCCTGCATTTTTAAATTAATAAACATTGAATTTTTATATAGAAAGAAGAAAACTTTCCTGTAAACTATTTTATTCCTCAGGTGTAAGACTGCATATGTCTTTAGTATATATATTTAAGTATATTTATTGCCCAGTTAAGACAATTGATTTATCAAACCTAACCATAATACTCCTTATACATTCTATCCATATTTCTTGTGAAATTTGAAATCTTTGATTTTATCCTGATAAGCAAAGAGCAATTGCACACACTGATCATTTGGGTTGTAAATATTTCTAATTCTTCTTTCCTCTCCTAAAATTCAGTAACAGAAAACCCATCTGGACTGCTTAGGTGTTTATACTTCTACGCATTATTCCTTCCCTACTGCCAGTGAGAAATGGCAGTGGGAAGGTTGGTTTAAATACATAGAATTTTGAAGTCACAATAATTCTTGAGCTGACTGTCTGTATAAGCCTTCATTGTACACTCAGATACATACCTCAGAAACAGGGGGAATATTTTATATATGAGTAGATTGTTTTACCCCTACAGTACTTTTACTCTGAACAGCATCTTAGAGAAGAGGGTTTTACCACTTTGTATGAAATGGTGTACCTCATTTGTCAGAGAGTAGTAAATGCCTTAAAATTTTTAACTATATTATGCCAACTAATAGAATTCCAAAAAAAGGCAAGAAATTGCTTGTGTAAATACTTGTTTTGGTTCATTTGGGATTGTTTTATTATAAGATCTTTTCTCTGTGTCATTAATTGTGTCGGGGATTGAAGTACTACTTAATTCTAATTATTTTTATGTATATTTCACCAGGAAACACAAGCCTAATATGTATAGGTATTTTTAAATCCCATATTAATGTACTGTAATTTTAAAATTTATATTACTGTCAGTGATAAATTAATTGAAAATTATCTAAGAGTATCAAAGCATATTTAAAAATCAAAAACAGTTGAATATAAATGCATATCAGTGGTCACTTAGCTTTCAAGTTTATTGTACTGTATTCAATTAGAAATGTGTATACAGAGCTATACTCATAAAGCATTTGCATGTAATTTTGCCTCGTTTCAACACCAGAAAAGAAGCAGCTGAGAAATAAGAGGCTTGAAAAGATTCTAAATTCTTCTAGCCAGCTGTTGACATTTATGAAAGTTCCTTTGAAAATCTAAGAATGAAAATATGCCTAACGTACTGAATCTCAGTGTTTGTTCCTTGATTTATTTCCTAAACTAAGGAGTAATTAGCTTTCCTAGTGAAAAATGTAGCTGACCTACTTGAACTAAAGTGTTGTTTGTAATTTTCAAGTCACTCCAATAAGAACTTTCAAAAAAATGTGTGTTCTATTATTCAATATTCCTAAAATCCAGGGCCTTGACAATTGGCATTTACTTTTCAAATTTTAACATCTCTGCCCTTCCTTCCCTCCATCCTTCCTTTTAATGAGCACTCAAGAAGAAGTACACTCATAACAAGAGTCTCTTCAGAGAGAAACAGAGGTACAAGAAAATGTATTTGCAGATCAAAATGCTTTTGTTGTTAAAAACAAAAATTTCCTCCAGAATGTATCAGGAATAAACAGTATTTCTACCATGAACTTATAGTCTTAGAAAATTCAGTTTAACATTAATCATTTTTAACAACTCAGATAAATCATTATGTTAAGACTAAAGAGCTATGTATTTTTAAAAAATGGACTCTTCCAGTCACTTAACAGTATGCCAAACTCACATGTTAGATTTTATGTGTTTCCTGACATTGATAAATTCAAGCTTCCCATGGTTTTTCCTTGCGGCTGTTGGATTTGAACAACTGTTTCTACCTGAGGTCCTTTCAGTGGATCAATTGCTACGTTCCAGCTCCCTTTTCATATTTAGTATGAAAGCCTTTGTTGGATGGCAGAGAAACTAAGACGTGTGTATGGAATGGATTTAATAAAACAAAAGCTATTGCCAACATATAATAGTTGTAACTTTGATCCCAAAACCAACAATTATGATTTTCTTTGAGATACAGCTCTTACTTACTAAACTATTGACATGAGGCCTTAAATATAAACTTCATTATATAATAAAATATACTATAACTTATTTGTAGGTCTTACGCATAGTATTCAGAAACATTGGATTGCAAATTCCTGTAAATAGCAACATCTAATGAATTAAATGACTTCAAATTTGAATCTGATCAACAGCTATCTAATTAAGTAAAATTTATTCTTAACTATATGTCCTTATAACTTCTGGTACTGATGTAATTTTTACAATTGATCTATATGTTATTATAAACAGAAACAAATATAATGTGTGTCTATACCACTAAAAATTGTCATTTATGATTAAATTTTGTATTAACAAAACTTTCAAGTAATTTTAGATCCAGATATTGTATCATTTTGGAAGCTAATTTCAAATTTCACAAGCAATATGGAGGCCATGTATAAGAAATATTGTGGTTAGGTTTGGTAAACAACATGCCTTAACTGGACAATGAATATATTTAAATATATACACTAAATACATATACAGTGATTACTCGAGGAATAAAATAGTTTACAGAGAAATTCTCTTATTTCTATATAAAAACTCAGTATGTTTATTAATTTAAAAATGCAAGAGTAATACATTTCACACTGCAATAATTTGGTGTTTTGGAGAAGCTTGAATGAATTTTTAAGCAAAATAATTGAAACAATAATTCCTGTAGCATTATATTTCACATCTTGAAAAAGGTAAAATTGATTGTGTTGGTTTTAAGACAAGATATATTAAAACTAGATCATATTAACGATATATTCCCTTCAAATTTTTCAGAAGTTTTTTTTTGAAAAGCAACTCCTACTTCTTTTAATAAATAAGGTAGTGATAATAAAATATCTAATTCAGAACAAGGCAAGCTCTTGATACATATGAGAGCACTTTTCTTTTTAAATTATACTTTCTAGGAAAACATTAGAGAACCATTTTATATCTTTAATATAAAAATGTCTTTAGCATATAGTATAGTAAAATATACAACATATGGTATATCTTTAATACATAGATAATATGTAGTGTAAAATTCTATCTAAAACTAATCATTGCTTCAGGATAACAAGTTCACTGAGTGTGCTCGTTTTTACTGTTCATTCTAAAAAGCTATCCTTGCATGTCTATTTTTATGTATGTCTCATATTTAAAAAGATAAAGCACTGCACATCATGTTTTCTTATTTGAATTTTTATTCTTGATTCTGCTGTCAGAGTGATGAATATGTATAGATAGGCACATAGCAAGAGAACTTCTGAAAGTGATGGAGATAAGAAAATACTTAGTATTCTGTGAAGCAGATAAAAGAAAAGGAAATCTGTTGGTTACATTGGGTATTCAGTTCTTTTAATCAGTGCTCATACTTACAGAGCTTTTTAGAATGTTTAACATTCACTACTACTTACATTCAAACCCAAAGGACATTAACCAAGCAGAAGATGACTGCTTTGGTTAATTCTATCTATCCCATTTTTATAATGCTTCATTACAAACAGCCTTCCTTCATTCAGGTGTCCTATGTTTTATTTCTTTATGGACCTTTGTTTCTACTTGGCCATTGGGCTAACTGGATTTTCAACACAAATAAAAATCATCTTCATCTCATTCAACTTGTAACGTGCAATATAGACAGTCAAGTACTAGATATTTGAACTCTAGAAGTTTTGACCTTGAAGCTTAATTTTGAGATCAATCTGACTATCCTTCTGATTCTGTATGTCCTTTTTCCTGTGCTATATCCTCCACCCCTATTTCATATTACCTTTGCTTTTTTGACTGACCTTGTTTATAAAGTAACTTCTTGATTTCACTATAACTGCACTACCCATCATTTAAGGTCTTATTAAGTGTGACTCCTATTAATTCTTCAAAACACATTATAGCCTTGCTAACCCAAAATAATCTTATACTTACCATGAATACTCTAACTAACCACACATCATAAATTTTTTTCATTAAATGGCACTGAGTAATATGTTGTTTTATGGATGTACATTATTATGTATTGACTTTGTATTGCATTAATGTTGTCTCCCCAGCTAGTGGCAAGTTTCTGGTGTGATTGGCCTGATCTCCTTGAAATAAGATAAAATATACAAAAATGCTTCAGAATCCAAATAATCAAAATGGCCGTATCATAGGCATATACTTTTCAAATGTAGTTAAGAATTAATTGATAATTTATTAAAAGAATTGTCTTATGAGAAGCAGACAAAGAGGCTCTTATAAATGTTGCTTTTGCAATGATCAGGCCTACAATGCTACAGTAAGAGCAGACATGTTTGACATATTACAATTAAATAATATATAGAGAATTTTTAAACTGGTTTTCTTGTACACTTAGTTACATTATAAGCACCTGTCAAGAACCAGACTTAATTTGACTGCTTGTTTAAAGCTGTATCCCTATTCAGAAATATCGAGACTTTGACAAGTAAAAGTATTATGGGTTTTCTCACATAAATGATCTACAGATTAACTCTTTGCGAGAGCTTAACAAAATGGCACTTAGTAAATGTTTATTAAATAGTGTATCCAATTAATGGCAATCAGAGGCATTAAGTGTTAAATTCTCACTTTCAGTGCATTATAATAAACATTTTCTGAATATTTTTTATTATTATTATTATTACTTTTTTTTGGTATTTGTGTGGATTATTTAGAAAGGATACCTTGTTCTTTTATTGTCTGGCTCTTTGTGTTTCTCAAAACATCATTATCCTAGGATTATAACACGTATTTGCTAGAATAGAATACATAAACAGCATATTTGCTGGAATAATTTTAAACTGTAACAATGTAACCTTCCAAGTCTGCAGATGGTAGTGTAATATACTCTAACATTTAATAATCTATTGTAGACAGTATAGGAGCCAATTTCATTCCTATATCTTTCTTTGTTATTAATGTTTGAAAATTCCAGGAAGATGTGTTCGTATAATGCTCAGTAAGTTATCTGGAAACTCATTTTCTAAAATGTTATCTTTAAATAAGGAAACTTCTTTTTTATACTTTATTTTTTCTATGTTCTTTCTGTCCTGCTCCCTTTTTCTACTTTTTTAAATTCATAGATGGAAATATTTCAAATCAGTTTTTCATCTCATTGTGCTTTTTATTTATTGATTTTTTTTTTCTACCATATTCTTTGAATTTTGGGGGAAATTTTAATTCATTGTCTTCTACTTAGGTTTACGATTGTCCCTTCTTTTAACTGCCGTTCGTTGCTTTTGTAATTTTTTAATTAGACAATGTTTGTCTTGTCATACTTTTCTTTATGAGTTCACACTATGCTTATAACTAGATCACAACATTTTATTGACAAAATTAAATCTTGCTCTTCTAAGAAAATGAAATTTCCCACAACACTGTAACTAATCTGACTTATCTCTCAAGCCTCCATGTTTACCTTAACTAGAGTGAATAAATAAGCCAATCAAAATTTAGTCAACCCAACTATTCACTCTCTCTTAGATGAAACATGTTCTATGTTTTGCTGATGCCAGTGTCTCCTCCTACTAAGTATCTGAGTGTGTGTTCATATAGGAAAAGACATATGAAGTACAGTGTAATTGAGAAGACCCCGTCATGATACTAAAACAAAATTGTGGCTTTATGCATTTTGCTTTCTAGTCTTTGATATGACATTGCTGACTTTATGGATGTTTTATCTAAGACTGAAATTTTTTGTAACTGTCATCTTTCAGAGATAGAAAAGAAAGAATTTTAGAATGATTTACTCCAGATGAGGAAAGCTATCTGGAGTAGTTAGAAACACTAAAGGCAAAACTACAATTAGTTTAGATGATCACCCATGACAGGCCAACCACTGTATACTTATATATTCTGTAAAGTTTGGGCAATTACCAATATTTTTGTTGGATAAAGACCAATGGTATCTCAAGTAGTTTGCTATTTCCTATCCATCCCATGGTCTCTTGAGGTCTTTTGTTACTCTATCCTTAACTTCGTAAAGATCTATAATTGTCAGCTATCTAACATGAGAGAAATGTTCTTTCGATAAGCCATAGAGCCTTCTTTTAATAATTCTCCCATCCTCACAATAACCAGCAGAAATTCCATGTGATGTCTCTTAAATGGATATTGCCAATCATAAATTTAAGCATGCATGTGTAGTTTTATTCTTAATTGAAATTTATATATTACTTACATTTTTTTTATTGTTTTTTGTTTTACTTGCCAAATTAAGTAGTAATTCAGTAAGGTATCTCACAGTCCTTGAATATTTTTGGAATCCTATAGCTTTAAACTTGCTTCTTAAACAACAATATTTAAAGATACTTGTATATCAGTTTTCCTGTTTTGAGCTCTATTTATATGAAGCCATTGTTATCTTTACTAGGTTCACTTAATGATGAACAATATTATTTTTATTTTAAAATTCATTAGTTAAGATTTGTAATCAAATTTAGTGTATATTATCTAAGTTTATCAAACTGACCTTTCCACTTCAAAGACTAGAGTCTGCCTTGAGGTGTGTTTGTGGAGTATCTGAGTACATGACACATTTTTTTGGGTTTGTGCGTTCCCTCAGCCGAACAGTATTACTGAGGGCAATATTTCTAAAATGTGTTTTTTTTTTCCACTTTAATCAGTTATTCAATAAGAGAAGAGTTAAAAATTATGTGACCTTGGCTCAGTAATTAATCTTTCTTTAATTGTATTTTAAGATACCATGTATGCTATGAAGCTTGACTATGAAATTGTTTTGCCTTCCCACATATAAATGGTATTTTGAAATGTTAGGGATTTTCCCCTGACAATAAATAAAATTGAGTTTTCATACCATAGTCTCTTAAAAATTTTAAGAATTATTGATTCAATATATTTAATACATTAAAATGTTACCTATACAGTCTCTCTTATCTGCCTCTGAGTCTGCAGGATTATTTTCTATTACCTACATTGTTATAGACAATGTGTCATAAAAGCTTTAGAGACCCTGAGGATCCCAAGTTGTCATAGTGTAGGACAGGGAGATTCTCCCTTTGATGAATTTATCAGGCTCCTCTCTCACATAGAGGAAAAGAGTTAGTGTGTCTCAGTTTTGTCCTAATTTGGTATACCCAACAGATGGTTGATCTCCACAATTAGCTATTTGAGACACTTTAAAATTTTATCTGTCTAACCTTTATTTTCTTATGTAAATTGTTTCTTTGTGTTTGCATATTTGGGCAAGGTTGAATTTTCAATGTTATCATCGCTATGCTGTTGATAATAAGGAAGTACCTAACATGTAAATACTTTCACATAGATTATATTATTCAATTCTGCTACAATCTATAAAAGTGGCATTATTTCCCCATCTATGCATGTGAGGAAAGTAAACAGAATTATGCATTAGCAGAACTGATATTGAACAAAGGTCTGTCTTGCATCAAGGACCATTTCTCACCAATTTTACTTTGCTAATGATTATCTGTACTAGAAGTAAAAATAAGGGAGTTCTTAGATTTTGTATCATCAATTTTTTTCAATGAGCTAAGTCACTGATGCATATTAACACATAACTTGGCTTCTCTTTGTCATGTAGTTATATTAATATATATGGCTTATTAGAAACATTATTTATATGAAATTGAGTAAAGTGTACATATGGCACATTTGATAAGATAAACCTATTCTAATAATATTCTCACAATACAGTTAGAAGGATTCAAGTCAAACCAGAATCTGGAAGAAATTATTTGTAAATTTCAAATTTAATAAATACATCTGACATGTATTCAGAATATACAAGGAACTCCCAAAAGTCAAGAATAAGGAAACAATTCAGTAAAATAAAATAAAAGCAAAAATCTTTGAATGAAGATATATGGGTGAATGAGTACATGAAAAAATATTCAACATTATTAATAAAATGAAAGTTAAAACTATAATGAGGTTCAACTACTTATTAGCAAGTCTAAAGTTTATAAAATGGCAAACTGTTTTTGGAAATAATCTTGTCAGTTTTTAGAAATTATTAAGCATATATTCAACATATGACCCTGCCTGCCTTTCCATTCTTAAATGTTTACCAGAAAAAAATGAAGTCATATGTTAATGAAAATATTACATGAATTTCACTGAAGTAAAACTATTTGAAGTAGCATCAAACAACTCAAATGCCCATTAACAGATGAATATATAAACAAATTCTGTATTGATGCAACGGATATTCAATAATGAAAGGGGAATACAATATTGATATACCAAATAACATGGATAAATCTTGATTAATCAGGCACAGTGATTTAAGCCAGACAAAAATAATAGTACATGCTCTATTTTCCCATGGATAGAAATTCTAACAATTACAAACTAACCTACAGTGAGAGAAAGGAGGTCAGCGATCCGGAATGGAGAGCACAAAGGCGAGCAGAAGGAGGCAGTGGTTACCCAGGAGCATCAGGAAATTTCTGCAGGTGGTGGATATGTTTATCTTGGTTGTGATGATAGTTTCATGGTATTTACATATATTAAACTTGTTAAACTATGTACTTTACATCTGTGAAATGCATTTGTATACAAATTAAAACTCCACAAAGCTGTTTAAAAAGTATTTATTATGGTCAGTGTTTAAAGAATCAGAGATATGGATAAAAATTTAAAAATGGAATCCTTTAATGCCAAATCTTAACTGTGAGAGAGCAGACTATGACTTCTACTTGGGAATTTTTTTTAATGTACAAGTTAAAGCAAAAATTATTTTCCGATGACTCCAAGAAAGAAGTCGTAATTTTGCCTGGGGTATAACAATTTTATATTCTTTTTTTATTGTTAAATTTATTCGGATGACATTCGTTACATTACATAGGTTCCAGGTGTATAATTCTACAATATATCATTTATGTGTTGCAATATGTGTTCACCACCCAGTGTCAGTTCTCTTTCCATCACCATATATTTGAGTCCCCCTCCTTTCTCTCCCATTCCCCTCTCTTCTTGCTCTCAGGTAACCACTGAACTATTGATTGTGTCCATGAGTTTTTGTTTCTTTGTTGCTTTTGGTTTTATATTCCACATATGAGGAAGTCATATAGTTCTTGGTTTTTTCTGTCTTTTTTTTTTTTTTTTAAATCCCTGAAGGTAAAAACTAAGACTGACATCAAAACAGGAAAAGGCCAACTCCTTATTCTTGGATATAGAATTCATCATTTTTAAATAGTGTTGCATGACAAGCGCTCTTAATAGTCAAATTAACTTTTATTAATTTCCCTAAAATGAATGTCTTCGTAGTCATATTTAATTAGATAGCATTGCATAATTTATTCCCATTTAATTTAAAATTATGTTGCATTAACTTTTTTATCTATAGTTTCTTTTTTTAAATGTTAACATTTAATAAAATTAGGGATTGTGTACATGAATAATTATTATATGATTTGCAGTGCCTTTCTGAATCTTTGAAAATTCTCACAGCAAAGCTTTATTTTTTTTGTATTAATTTTTATTAAATTTATTGGGATGACTTGTTAGTAAATGATGCAGGTTTCAAGTGTACAATTCTATAATACATGTTGTATATATTGCATTGTGTGTTCATCACCCAGAGTCAGTTCTCCTTTCTGTGGTATAATGTGATTTGATAACACACAAAAATTCATATTTTGTGTTATTTTTTTTCCTTTACCTGAAGGTAATTTTTATAGGTATGTATCTGGTGAGATATATAAATATGCAGGTGAATGCTTCTTAAATAGTCATATTTTCCTCAAGATACCTCCTGTCATTCAAGTAGAAAAATTCGATGGGAGACAATCTTCATCCCTTTCATATTGCCTAGGGAAAACCCTCCAAATTTAACTAAATTAGATTCTAGGATACTTACACTAAAATCTGTCGTATCTATATGTATTTATATTTATATCTATCATATATATTATATATAATACATATTTTATATATATATATGTATGTATTTCATCGTATTAAGGGATCCAGTAGAAATTCATTTTAAAATTCATTTGCTTTAAAATGCAATGAAATATGTATAATGAAAATTCAGATTGCTTTTGTTTCTATTTGCAAGTAATATTTTGAAACATTCATTTTATTGCAAAGCTTATCATCAAATAAAACTTAAGTACTTTTTAAAGGATAGAGTTTAGTTTTGAAATACAAGCCAGAATAAATTCATGAGGGTAGCTGTTAGCTTCCTCCCTGGATGATTGTTTGATAGAAAAATAATGTTGAGTCCAGATAGAAAAACACTTTCTCTGTGCTTTAAACTCCAACTTGGGAAGTCAAAATATTAATATATCACAGAGGAAGTTCCCCTGCCAGCCTTATTTGCAGCTGGTTTTCCATGGGTTCCCTTGTATCTCTTTGAACTAGATTACAAATAAAATCAATTTGGCATGAACTACATTCACTCTGAGGACAGCAATGCTCCCTAGGGCATACTTCAATTAAATGCTTAAATTGACTACTCATGGCTATGGTGACAATATATCCTACTAATTCACTCTCAGTTCAGTTGTTCTCGTATGAAACTAACTGCCCAGCCTGTAACATGAGATCTTTGGGTTGCTATATTTTAATTAGCTAGATGATCATATCATTATTCTGAATAGGAATGTCTTTTGAGGACTTCGTTTTATGTACTGATTGTAAAGCAATAAAATGGAAAACTTAGTATAGTCACTGAAAACAGATTCTTAAACCCATATTACCTTCATTTTTTTCATGTAAAATATTACCAAAAGTATTTGAAATATAATTAGAGATACGATATAATTAGAAAGAATGTGATTTCTATTACTAGATTGCTTATAATCATTTCGGGGGTAAGTGGTGATGAAATTTTTTTTTTTATTCACTGCCGTCCAGAGGAATTAGGATAAACTTAATTCAGTTTTGTAGCTTTTTTTTATGTATATAAGTAGATTTTTAAATCCTGTGCCAGCTCTTTAAAATATTAGTATGAATGTTAACTCTGAGGGAGTAGATATTTTCTGGGTTTATTAGACTATGGGGAAAATTCAACATTTAAGACATGGTTGCTATGCTATTACATTTAAAGGTAAATATGAGAAACTATAAAAGGTTATATGAAGCAAATTTTAATTAATTTACCTGAAAAGATAAAAATAATTGTATACTACATCTAACATGTATTCATAATACTAAGAAAAGCATTATTTTAAAAGTCTGTTTTTTATATCTATTGCTAATAATGACTTATATTATTTTTTAATGCTAAAATAAAACTTTGTCGTACAGGTTTGGTATTCAGTCAGTCATTCAACAAGTAACCACTGCCAGGGGACAGGCTCTGTTTTAACTTCTGAGAATGTAGTCACGAAGAACATAGAAAAAAATACCTGACCTCAGGGCAGTTAAATTTAATCAATACTGATATTTTCTAATTTGCATTACTGATGTCTTATATCTAATTTGAAAATCTTAACTGGGAATTCATGTCTATTATTTCAATATATATCTGAGAAAACATTTAACAGTAACAGTGTTATATTATTTTTAAAACTTTGATTTTAAGACAGATATGTGAAAAAACACAACCAATTGATTCACTTATTTCACATTATTCTGATAACAAAAGTAAATCTTTAAAAATGGAGATGCACCCTAATTCATTTCTGTTATTGGTTACTAGACTCCTAGTTATATTTGTTTCTAATTATCATCTGTAACTATCATGGTATTAATTATTGTACCTCATTAAGTGAATTGATTTTGAAATCTTTGTATCAGAAATTCAAATTATGGAGTTAAAAGATTTACAGAATTATTATTTTTTGTTTGTTTTGCTAAACTGGTTAAAGAGCTGTATGCTCTTTCTATACCATAATATGTGTGAAGCTCCCAAATTATTAATAAATTAAAGAGAACACCCTTTAAACTATTAACTCAATAACTCAATACCCATATATCTGAATTCAAAAAGAAAGTGAATTAAATATTGCCTCTGAAAAACTCTAGAAACCACATTTCTATGCCTTCAGGCACAGAATAGGCAAAACCACTTGCTTACATCCATTCTCGAAGAGGGCATCCAGGTCTGTCTGTCACTCCTCTTTAATTCCTACTGACCCTGCTGACTTATTCCTCAAAGTGCCCCTGCTAGGAAACTGCTGAGCCCACATGGCAACCAAGTTATGTTCTCTTTACCCTGGAGAAATACCAAAAGTATCAAAGACATTTAAAATCACCTCACATCATGGAGAGCTTCTTTTCTCATTTTTAAAATGTGCTCTTTAAAAGTCAGATAACATGCTGGAAGTCAATGCTGTCTTTAAATTCAATTCTGCCTATGTAGTTTCATCTGAAATCTCAGTGGAACTTGTATTGCAGATATAAAATATTCTTGGTGAGAACCTAGAGGATTATTATTTTTCTTTTCAATATTACACCTTTAAATTATATACAGAAAAATGTAATTTGTATAGCATCAACAGGAAGTCAGCCAAATGTTACATAAATGTTTTTTTAATCCTGTATTTTATCCCATTAAAGACAAAAAGCTTTTTTTCACGTTATCATTTACATTTAATGTAAGTATACCTGACTCTAGTATACACCTCTCTAATTCTTTATATGCAAATGTATAACTTAACATGTTTTCCTCCTGATTTAGGGCTATCATTACAAAATTTGATTATTGTATCATATTTTAATCTATGAGATAAGAAAAGACAAGCCAGTCTATGTAAGGTAGCTATGCAAATAACAGTTTTAATATCTTCACAATGCACATTCTGTTTTAGCTGTGGTTGGTTGATGGTGATGAGAGGTGTGGTATGTGAGATATTTAATATGGAATCTGGGTCTAAAAATATTGAATCAGGACCTGGGACTTATCCTAAACATGACTGGATCTTCTTCACACATTGAAGATCAAGAAAGGGGAAACCACTGGAGATATGGGGAATAAGTTTCTTCCTTTTTTCCTTTATCTTTAATTAGATCTGAAGCCAGTTTGGAATATGTTAATGATTAAGACATCATGGTGGTTATAAAAAAATCATAATAGTTATAATATTAATATGAAAACTTTCCTCAAAAAGCTATTGAAACTCTATAGCTATAAACCTAACCTATATTAATAAACCTAAATGTATTAATATAAATTAATGGTTTTATACAAATATGTTGATTAGACTTCATTTGTTCATAAATTATGTTTTATGAGTTAAATATTAATATAATTAATTTAATTTAATATTTTATATTAAAAAGGAAACCAACACTCAGTTGGATTTTTTCCAACATCAGCTTACATAAATCATGCCTTCCTCTGTACTCCAAAAGTTCTGTTATAGTTTATTTCACTAAATACTATACTATAAATTTTTTGTCTTCATGTTTTATAGAATAACACATTTTTAAGAACCAGAATAGCTCTTGGTTTGAACCCAATCTTTAACACATTCTAAGTATGTGTCATTAAAAGAGCCACTTAAATATGGTGAACTTCAGTTTCTTCAGATGATAGATGGGGTATGGTTATTGTCTACCAAAACTTTTTGTTGAAAAGTTTTTGACATATAGTCTCAGTAAAATGCTAAGAGCAAACACATAATATAACTTGAAAAATGAGTATTTATTACTAATATTCTGATGAATATTCCCATTATGTATGAATATAAAAAAAACACATAGACAAATATATGGTCTGCTCTTTAATTTGCACCCTAATATACATGAATTTGTTTAAAGTAAGTACAGTTGAATCCAAAGTTCTTAATCAGAGACCCATTTATTGTCAATGTCAAATATTATCATGATGTTGTAATCTGTTTGCTCTTCTTCATCATCACCTGTCATTTTGATGCTAGGATATAGTTTTATAGTAAAAATAATATTGATTCAGAGTGAAATAATAGAAAACATCTTGAGCACTGAATATGTGAGAGGTTCAATAATTACAAATACAGTACATTATTTATAGCTCACATCTCTATGATGTAGGTGCTGTTACCATACACACTTTAGAAAAAAGGAATCTGCAGACAGAGAGAGTAATTTCTTTGAAGTCATAGCTGGGATTTTAATGACTTGAGAGTTTTTTAATCCACCCAAAATGAAAGCAGTGGAATGATTTCTTCTAAGATAAATAAAAATGTGTGATAATCTTAGGTTTATCAAGTTATGTAGGTTCTGACCCTCTGTCTATGGAATATCTTATATTAATACTTGTAAATAGCAATGGGCACCAATACTATATATAAGTTATTGGGAAGTATATCCAGATGATAAACACTTTGTAAATAGTTTTATCCCTGTAATTGCTTCATTATATACTTTTTGAGGTAAAGAGTCAACATCTTGTTTTATTTGTCAAAGAACAAATACATACTGTTCAATATGATTTGGTTCCTATATAACCTATATAATTTTTTTTTAATTTTATTATTTTTATCTTAAAATTACAGTTGACAGTATTATATTAGTTTCAGGTATACACCATAGTGATTAAACATTTATATAACTTACAAAATGAGTTTAGTACTCATAGTCTAGTACTCATTAAGTAGTCTAGTACCCAATAAGTCTAGTACCCATCTGACAGCATACATAGTTACTATACAAGAGCTGTCTGGAAAGTAGCCAGCCATGTAGTATGAAAAATAGAGGCATTTATCGCTGAAGTTTTCTGGAATGCCCTCGTATAATTCTTAAAAATTGTTAGTGTAATTCATCAGACACTATTAACAATGGTGCCTTTAGGAAGGAGCTGATGACGGATAGGAAGATAGGAATGATTTTTGTCTATTGGCCAAAATATAGGTATCTTATCTACATCTCCCTCAAAGTCTGTTTGAATTAAAAATAAATATATTTCATGCACATTGGTTTGTATCTGCATATAAGCCCATATCTTTATTAGTAGTAATGTATTATTTGTTTCTATGAGATGTCCAATGTTTAATAGTGCAAGAAATTGTGTTATTAAAAATTTCAATCATATGTTGACCTTGGGGATTTAATTCATCAGACCAGAGGTTCTTTAGCAGTAAGTAAATCGGTTAAAAATAACATTCGTCATAACCATGGGCCACTATCAGAGCTTACATTTTTAATTTGCTTTATGGAAGTTAGATAATTGTAACATTTACCTATAAGCAGCTACTTTCATCAGGTGCTGAATTTAAAGATATGTAGACTTTAAACCAGCTTTAGCTATTTGCAAATCTGATTACAATATCAAATTGAGAACATAACCAGAAATTTCTGAGTGTTATTTAATAAACAGTAAGATACGGTTTTATTAGGAGAAGAATACATAAATGATATGAATCAATTTCAGACTATATAATATCAATTAATAAATGACAAAGGTTGTGAATATAAGTAATCAATACCTTGGAAATTTAGGATAATCATTATTTTTATTGGATAATAATTTTATCTTCTAAGATATTTTAATTTGCCTTTTAACTTGTAAACAAAATTTGAGGTAACATTTTTTTCCCCATAGTATTTGTTCATCTACTCATTGTATAATAGTTAAAGAGATAAAAGCACAATGAGGTTATAAATAATTCATTAGCATAAAGTTTCCAAGCATGATTATTGTCTGAAATGTGCAGATGATCATTTGGCTAATATGTACAGCTTCACTTGATTAAAAATTGTTTTGTTACTGGTATCAGCAGAACTAGCTTATACATGAAAATAATAAGAGGGCTTTCTTTGTATTATCATTATAACTTTCACCTCAAGGTAATTTGTAGGGAATATATTAGAAAATAATGTTTTTTTAAGAAGCTACTTAACCCAAATACATTTAATTTTTTAGCTAATTTACCAACTGTATTTCACAAAGTAATCTTCATTTAGATAGATTTCATCAGTTTTTTTTTTTTATAAATAGTCATGACCTTTGTAGCTTATAATATATATAAACATACAATATTTATAGACATTACTAAAATATCAAAATATTATAAAAGTAAGCAGATTTATATTTTAAAAAGTACAACTTTAAAAAATTTGTTTCAATTCATTTCAGAGTTTGTAGCATTTATAATTCCTACAAAGTCAAAGTTGTCATTTGTTCCAGACAAAGCTGATCACAAAACTGGTTTAGCTTATGAAATGCTTCACTTTAAGAAATTGCTTCAGTTTTTCTTAATGGTTGGTAGCTTTCAGAATATGTAGAATGCTTCTAAAATATTTCCAACATGACAAGTTGATCCCTGGAGACCTTGGTTTGCTTTCTTAATACCATTAGCTCCATTGGGCTATGAATGACTACTGAAGTTTTTCTCACCCATTAAATACTTAGAAACAGGATGTCAAAGAGTATTGACTCTGCATTTTTGGTATATCTGGCCAATCAGAGATTGCTCATATGATTATATTCTAATCCCCATAGTTGTAAGATTCCTCGTGACTCCATGAAATAGCCCACCATAACATAGTCCATAATCTAACTATGCCTACAATGATGCAAAGATATTTACTGATAAAAGAATCATAGTTTTTACCATTTTCATTATAAGGTTAAACCTATTCAGGAAGCTATTTGTGGTACTCCATGAAATATCAGACGATGATGAGTCAAAGTATTACTACCAGAGAAAATAATCTACAGCAAATGAACAGAGTTGTATTAAAACATAAACTTTCATTATGCCCCAATACTTCACTTTGAAATCTATAAACACCCCCCCAAATTACTTATTCATGGATGTGTTTGTGATTAATATATCAAGGAGGTATAGTTTGTCTTAAAGTAAATAGAGTAGATATAAAATTTCTTTGAAAAGTTGACTTGTGATCTCTGCTTTCAGAACATTTCTATGCCATCCATCCAGGCTGCGTTTTTTTAAAGATAAAGTGAGTTTCTTTTCTTTGTACCTATTATAGAAGAAACTAATAAAAAAAATAAGGGAATTACTTGCTCACCATAGATGACATTTATAATTCCCCCTTCTGCTTATTTATTAAAACTAGTTAATATCTGCTTGTGCTAGGTAAAAAGTAGAATTATATGAGAACAACAACTTCTGAAAATAATAAGAGTGAAAAAAATTTTAAGGCTTCTTAAACATTACCACGTATTTTGGTTAGATTTCACTAGATTGAATAGATTGCGGGGACACAGCCATGCCCACAATTTGCTTACTCCAATTTGTTGGAGCAAAATCAGTGTTTTTCTTATCCATCTTGCTTTTAAAAGGTTACACTCAGAGTAGTTTATTTATCACTAGCTTATTTTCTATTCAGATACTTTCATAGAAAGATATGCAAGGATGTATATGTTTTTGAGTAGAGAACTCTGGGGTAGCTTTTAAATCATGATGACTTAAAGGTTTAATCTTTTTGATGATGAAAATATGTAGTTAAAATTAGAAACCAAAAATAATTTATAAGTCTGGGTCTCACTTATTAATATAAAATACTATGAATTGATTTAATAAATATAATTTATCTCCTACCAAAACATATTCAATTTCTAAACCTAAACATATAGAATATGATGTAGTTTTAAAGAATCTTCCCATTTATTAACTATTTGTGAGAAATGTGTCTCAGGTAGACTAGAGCTCTGTTGAAGCTTTTTTCTTCTAACTATGCTCTTGTTCGGGTATTTTAAACTAATTACGTGTGAGTTACAATGTTTTCTCCTTCTTAAACTTCCTTTTTTTCTACTCTTTTGTTTCTGAAATTTGGAGTGCACAAGAATTGCTAATCTTATTGTCTACATTCTCATGCTTATTCACATATTCTTTGAAGAATCCTGAGGCTATGTGATTTCCAGAAAACCTGAGCATTTTGAACCAGAGGAGTTTTCCTCTGATTGTCAAACAGAGACCTTGGTCAGAGAGCCTGTGATAAATCTATCCAGTTAAGAGTGGTTCTGAATCTTGACTGCACATTAGAATTAATTTAGGAATTCGTATGCCCTGAGACTGAACCAGAAATTCTAATTTAATTGGCCTGAGGTGTGGATATTTTAAAGTTCCACATGTAATTCTAATGTGCAGCGGCAGTTAAGAGCCACCTTTCAAATAAGGCTGCAGAAGTTAGAGCAGATCTTAAGACTGCAATGGAGCTCACAACTCTGAGCTCAGAGGCTTATTTTCAAAATTATGCTTTTTGCATAGTAATCCTAAACTAGCAGAATCTGAAGACTCTTATTTGTTTGTTTGTTTGTTTGTTGTACATCTAGACATCGAGTTTAGCCGAATAGGGTTTAGGAATGAAAGAGTGGTGTGTGAGACAGTTTTATGTGGAATTTTGATCTAAGAACTTGTAACCAGAATAGGTGATTTTAGATGCAAATACTTTTAGATATGTTTCAAAAATATGCCTAAAACAAAACTATAAGGCTCTAGTATATCACTGTTTTATATAGGCCAGTCTTTCCCAAATTGTGACTCCCAGTTCTCCTGCAACAAAATCACATAAGGAACCTGCTGAAATCTCAAATTTCTCGGTCTCAGCTCTGATCTTATCAATCATGATCTCTTGAAGAAGCTACCTGGGCTTTCCAGGTGACTATGAGACACACTCAGCTTCACCACTGATGTCAACTCAAGCTCAGATGTCTGTTGAAAGGCTCTTCCTTCTCCTTATATTGTAACATCTCTGGGTAATGCTGGCCTATAGAATCCAACTTTATGTAGAGTTTCTCTCCTGTTCAACAAGTTTTTAATACTCAACCATCTACAAGGCAGTGGGCTCATTAGGCAGATATACAGATCAAGAAAATACTCAAGTGTTGTGAATTCAATGGTGGTGTTACTGCAAAGGGAAAAAAATGTGAAAAAAGTTAACTTACCTCCAAGCCTATTCATATATGATTTATTATGTCTCCCATTCAAGTACTAACCAGGCCTGACCCTGTTTAGCTTCTGAGATCAGATGAGATTGGGCGTGTTCAGGGTGGTATGGCCGTAGACATACGATTTATTATGTAAGTCCGCATTTCAACAAGATAGAATGTTACTAGAGAAAATGGTGTGCATCTAGGTACTGCTGAATTGGTAGCTACTGGGGTGACTCTATGTGAAGATGTGTCAGTGTGTGAAGCAGTATATACATATGAAAGCTGTTAGCTTTTCTGTGAGTGACAAGAAAGACATTTATCGATCATATTTTATATCCTAAGTGCCTTTTCACTGGATGTGCCTCTGATTTTTAGGTTCTCTCTTCCAAGTTCATTATATTTAAATGAATATATAGGTAACAGTTACAGACCTCTTGCAGTGTGCCAGGGAATATGACATGTGCTTTATGTGCATTAGCATTTTTCATGTTACAAATGAAGATACAATTTGATTTTCATTTTCCGTGTAAGAAAACTGAGATTTGAAGAGGATTAAAAACTTGTCC
>PVJL010005235.1:79833-112285 GCA_004026885.1 Lyroderma lyra | reverse complement strand
TATATATTTTTTATTTTAATTAATGAGTTTATTTCCTTAATTCTCTCATTGCTTTTCTTTCTTTTTTTTTAATTCATTTTTATTGTTAGACTTATTGGGGTGACATCTGTTAGCAAGGATTACATAGGTTTCAGGCATACAATTCTACAGTGCATTGTCAACTTGATGTATAATAAGTTCACCACCTAATGTGACTTCTTTTTCCATCACCTTATATTTAGCTTCCCCCTCTCCTCTCCCACCCCCTCCCCTTTCTCCCCTCCCTATCCTACTCATCCCCAAATAAACATTAAACTGATTGTGTCCATGGGTTATTTGTTTCTTCATTTCTTTTTTCTTTGCTTTCAGTTTTATATCCTGCATATGAGTGAAGTCATACAGTTCTTTGTTTTTTCTGTCTGGCTTATTTCACTAAGCATGATGATCTCCAGGTCCATCCATTTTGTTGCAAATGGCAATATTTCATCTTTTCTTACAGCTGAGTAATATACCATTGTGTATATGTACCACAGCTTCTTTAGCCAGTCATCTGTCGCAGGGCACTTTGGTTGTTTCCATGTTTTGGCCACTGTGAACAGTGCTGCGATGAACATTGGAGTACATAAGTCTTTGCGGACAAAGGTTTTCAAGTTTTTTGGGTAAATCCCCAGAAGGGGGACTGCTGGGTCAATTTTCTGAGGAACCTCCACACTGCCTTCCACAAGACTTAACATTGTTAAAATGGCCATTCTGCACAAAGCAATCTACAGATTTAATGCAATACCCATCATAATCCCACAATCATACTTTCATGAAATAGATAAAAGAATTATTAGATTTATATGGAACCATAAAAGACCTCAAATTGCCAAAGCAATACTACATAAAAAGAATAAGGCTGGTGGCATTACACTCCCTGACTTCAATTTATATTACAAAGCATCAATAGTCAAACCAGCTTGGTACTGGCAGAAGAACAGAAATATAGACCAATGGAATAGAACTGAAAACCCAGAAATAAACCCACAAATTTATGGACAAATAATTTTCAATAAAGGAGCAAAAAACATACAATGGGGAAAAGACAGCCTCTTTAGAAGGTGGTGCTGGGAAAACTGGAAAAACATATGCAAAAGAATGAACCTGAGTTACTATATACAAATCACAATACCAAAATTAATTGTTTTTGTACACATTAACAACAAACTATCCAAAAATAAGTTAATCATATATGTATGGATTTATTTCTGAACTCTCTATTTTGTTTGATTGGACTCTGCTGGGTTTTATGCCAGTATTATGCTGTTTTGATTACTATAGCTTTGTAATATAATTTGAAATCAACAGATGGGATGACTCCAGCTTTGCTTTTTTTTTCTCAATATTACTTTGACCATTCAGGGTCTTTTGTGGTTCTATACAAATCTTTAGGATTTAAAAAAAAATTCTGTGCAAAAATGCCTTTGGGATTTTGATAATGGCTTTATGTATATAAATATGTGTATGCATGTATTTTAATATATATGAAATTTAGTCATAATAATGGGAGGAAATACTGCCATTTATGACAAGATGAGTTAACCTAGGTGACATTATACTAAGTGAAAAATAAGCCCAAAACAGAAAGACAAGTATTGTATGAACTCACTTTTACGTGAAATCTAAACAAGTCAAACTCACAGAAATGGAGAAGAGTGGTGGTTGCAAGATGGTGAGAGGTAGAGTAAATGGAAAGATGTTGGTCAAATGGTACAAATTTCAGTTTATGGTGAACAAGTTCTGATTTAATGTACAGCATGGTGACTATAGCTAACGATACTGTATTTTATAGTTGGAATTTACTAAGAGCACATTGTAAGTGTTCTTACCACCTCACAAAATGGTAACTGTGAAGTGATGTATGTATTAATTAGCTTGATTCTATTAATCATTTCATAATTTATATTTATACTAAATAATTACATTTACACCTTAAATATATACAATTTTTATTTGTCAGTTATACCTCAACAAAGCTGGAAAATAACATAAAAAAACAAAAATCTCTTTTAAATAAATAGATTTTCTTTATTAAATGTGTTATTATCATTTACAATTGCAGTTATAGTGTTAATTCTTTTGATTATCCATTCATGGATGTAAAATTTCATTAGATATCTTTTTTGAGAAATATGAGTTTCAGAAATTTTTATCATTTTATTTTGAAATATTACCTAATACAATTTTGTCAATTAATCTGAGAATTTTTTAATAGTCACAAATATCTGAATAGAAATTTATACTAAGACTGTTAGCGCATGTTTATGGGGAAAATCTGAATTAACCTGAATGCAGGTAAATTTCAAGGACAGTTTGCAGAAAATAATATAAAAAAATGAAGGTAAAACTCTCACCAGATGTTCTTAATTAAGTTCTATGGTCAGAAGGGATACCTATTATTCAAACATGTTCCCTCACAGAATAATGCTTAATTTCTTTAACATGACAGTCCCCTCACAACACTGCCTCCTTTTTGTGTCTTGCACAGTAATTAAGTATCTTAAAATTCCCTGTATTCCTACTTGTTCATAGCATGAAGATTTTCTCATAAAGCTTCCTTTGCCTAGAATATTCTAATATTCTATATTATAACACTTTTACTTTTTGTAACTGGGCTAATTTCAGTTGTTCCTTTAAGTCACACTGTACATGAGACAAATCAACACACACCCTATCCTCAGGTTAGCTAACAATCCTCCTAACATATGCAGTAGACTCTGTTAACTGCAATTCAAGCAACCAGTACTCTCAAGTAACTGACATAATTTTTGCTGGTTTCTTAAGATTTTGCTGGTTGCTTGAGAGTGCCAGTTGCTTGAGTTCCAATTAACAGAGAGTCTATTTACATTTGTCCAGCATCTACCAATCCCCTTGAGTGCCAGTTAATTTAGAGTCTACTGTATGTATGCATCTTAATAGTTATTAGGTTTGATTAAATGCTTTAATAGTGCAATATTGGACACTCATAGTCTTGGAATAATCCTTCATGCCATTAAAACTACATACTATAAAAGTGGTTTTTAAAAGTCCCTTTAATTATTTTAGATTTAATACTACATTAAGTAGATCAATTTTTTTCACAAATTAAATATTTTCCAAGTATAAGGCTACTGCTTTAAAGAAACATTTATCTACTTACCTATGAATTCAGGAATACCAAAAGTAAAAAGGAATCATGTTGATAATACATTTGAGAAACATTACTTCTGTAATTCTCTTTTGTACACACCAATTATAATATTAGCTAATATTTATGAATTACTTACTTCATAAATATTATGTGCTAGGCATTATTCTAATTAATTTGTCCATTTTAGATCACATAACCACTACAATTTTGTAAAGTGAATTTGCTTTCCTCCCCTCATTTTATAGATAAGGGAAACTGAAACACAAAGTGATAAAAGGTCCTGCACATTTTTTTATTGCTAAATTTATTAGGGATGACATTGGTTAGTAAAAATTACATAGGTTCCAAGTGTATGCAATTCTACAATATGTCATCTATGTGTTGTGTTATGTATTCATCACCCAGATTCAATTCTCTTTCCATCACCATATATTTGAGACTCTACCTTCTCTTCCACCCCCTCCCCCCATACCCTCAGATATCCACTAACCACTAAACTATTAATTGTGTCTATGACTTTTTGTTTCTTTGTTGCTTTTAACTTTGTGCTCCATATTTAAGTGAAATCATATGGTTCTTGGTTTTTTCTGTCTGTATTATTTCAGTTTGCATGATGGTCTCAAGGTCCATCCATGTTGCCATCAATGGCCCTATTTCATCTTTTCTTATGTCTGATATTCCATTGTGCAAATATACCATTTTTTTATCCAGTCCTCTATTAAAGGACATTTTGACTGTGTCCATATTTCGCCACCATGAATAGTGTTGTGATGAGTTGGGGTACATATATCTTTGAGGACTAAGGTTTTCATATTTTTTGGGTAGATATCCAGAAGTGGGATTTGCAGATCATATGGTAACTCTAGTCTTAGTTTTCTGAGGAATATCTATACTGTTCTCCACAGTGGTTGTACCAGTTGCTTTCCCACCAGCAGTATTAGGAGGGTTCCTGTTTCTCCACATCCTCTTCAGCACTTGTTATTCCTTGTCTTGTTGATAATAGCTATTATAATAGCTGTGAGGTGATATCTCATTGTGGTTTTGATTTGCAATTCCCTAATAGCTAGTGAAGTTGAACAGTTTTTTAAGTGTCTGTTGGCCATTTGTATGTCTTCCTGGGAGAAGTGTCTGTTCAGGTCCTTGGCCCATTTTTTAATTGGGATTGTTTGTTGTTTTGTTGTTGAGTTGTACAAGTTCTTTATACATTTTAGATATTAGACCCTTATCAAAGGCATTTTTTGCAAATATTTTCTCCCACCCATTTGGTTGTCTTTTTGATTCATTGATGGTTTCTTTCGCTGTACAGAAGTTCTTTAGTTTTGTATAGTCCTATTCACTTATTTTTGCTTTTACTTCCCTTGGCTTTGAGGTAAATTTTATGATGTCCTCTCTAAATCCAAGGCCTATAAGTTTAGTACTGATGTTTTCTTGTATACAGTTTATTATTTTGGGTCTTATGTTGAGGTCTTTAATACATTTTTTATTTAATTTTGGTACATAGTTAAAGTTTGCAATTTAATTTTTTTTTTTTTTGCATGTGGTTTTCCAGTTTTCCCAGCACCATTTACTGAAGAGGCTTTCTTTTCCCCATTATGTATTTTTCACTCCTTTGCTGAAAATTATCTGTACAAGAAGCAAAAAATGATGGAGTGAGAGGGACCTCTGAAAAACTTCTTTGGAGAATACAACTAATAAAACATCTAAAGACTCTGTACAACACACAATCACAGCTAAGAAACCCGCTCATTGCATTAAGGTACATGCAAGGTGTGCAGAGGGTGAAACTGAGGAAAAATGCAAGTGAAGTGCAGAGACTTGGGAAGTGCAGAGATGAGGGCCATGTGTGGGTCCCTGCTTGGAATTCTACCACTTGGAGAGAGAAGAGGAAAAGGCAGCGAGTGAGCATTTAGTGGACCTCATGGTCCACTAAACAGAGAAAAGGAGGCCCAGAGGTGGGGACATGAGATATCACAACAGACCTCACTTTGACCCCAGGAAGTACAGACTGGTCCACCAGGTGCAGCAGCCCCCCTTTATTCCAGTTCCAAGAGGAGGGGGAGCAGCAGGGCAGTGAGGAGCCACAGTGCTACCACTCCCCAGGTAGAGGAGAGAAGGAGCTGTGTGTGCGTTTCTCGGCCCACAACCAGCATGGTCTGAGAAACCAACATACAGTACAGCTGATTCCAAGCCTCAGGACAGAGTCCTTGGGGTAAACCAAGAACAGAAAGGCATAATTACACCCAAACTACCTGCACAACCCCTGCAGCCCCAGGAAGAAAACAAAGTTGCAAATGCCTTTCTCCCACAGAACTCAGCAGCGAACACCAAAGAAACTGCACCAGCAAGTGTCTAGAGAGGCTGCCAGAGAATGAAAAACCAGAGAAAGGGAGCTCAAAATACATCTGAACAACAGACAAAAATAGTTAAAGAGATGGGGACAGATGACCCATCAGAAACAGCTCAAAGCAATGATTATGAAAATGCCTGGAGAACTGAATGATAACTTCAACAGAGAGATAGCAAGCATAAAGGAAGACATACAAACCATTATAAAGTACCAGACAGAGACAATGATTACATTAACTGAAATAAAAAATGGACTAAAAGTCACCAAATTAGATGAAGTAGAAGCGCTAAGCAGTGATTTGCAAGAAAGCCAGCAGAAAACACCTAATCAGAAAAACAAATAGAAAAGAGAATGAAAAGAATTAGAATGTTTTGAGATTCCTCTAGGACAATATTAAGCATAAAAACATTCATGTCATAGGCCTACCAGAAATGACTAAGGAAAAGCAGGGATCAAGAAATTATTTGAATGAATGGAAATTTTCTTAACCCGGTAAAGAAAAGAGACATGCAAACCTAGTAAGCACAGAGAGTCACAAACAAGATGATTCCAAACAGGAACACACCAAGACACATCATAATTAAAATGGCAAAAGTTAAAGAGAGAGAAAATTCTAAAAACAGCAAGAGAAATGCAAGTAGTAACTTATAAGGGGACACTCATTCAACTCTCAGCTGATTTCTCATCAAAAATTTTACAGGCCAGAAGGGATTGACAGAAAATATTCAACATGAAGAAAACCAATGATCTACAATGAAGAATAATCTATCTAGGAAGGCTAACATTCAAAATTGAAGGACAGATAAATAGCTTCTCAGATAAGAAAAAGTTAAAGGAGTTCATCACCACCAAACCTGTGCAGAAATGTTAGGGGGACTTGTGTAAGATGGTAGGAAGGATGGGAGAGTGGGTACAATATGGGAAAGGAATGGAGAAATTTACTGTGATTGTTACAAGGCAATAATCAAAGAGATATAGAATATAACATGGGAATATAGTCAGCAAGGTTGTAGTAACTGTGTGTGGTGTCAGATGGGTACTAGATTTATTGGAGTGATGGGAAGAGAGCTGGAAGTATGGGTTAAAAAAAAGGAAGAAATCAAAAAGTACAAATTCATAGTCACAAAATAGTCACAGGAACGTAAAATGCAGCACAAGGCATATAGTCAACAACATCGTAATAACCAAATGTATCAGAATGAGAATTTAGTAAGTTATATAAATGACTCATCACTGTGCTGTACACCTAAAACTGTTATAATATTGTAGGTAAAATGTAATTTTTAAAAATGTAAAATATATATGTTGTAGGCTTAGCCAAAAAACCCCAAAACCTAAACAAATAAAAATGATCCATATATTTGTGGGTTTATTTCTGGGTTTTCAATTCTGTTCCATTGTTCCCAGTGTCTATTTTTCTGCCAATACCAAGCTGTCTTGATTATTGATGCTTTGTAAAGATTGAAATCAGGGAGTGTGATACCTCCAGCCTTATTCTTTTCATGTAGGATCCTGCACATTTCTATATGATAAATACTTATAGAGATTTGAATCTTGGCAGTCTGACTTAAATCTTGTGCTCTTAAAAGACATCCTTTAATGTCTCTTTTCTGCATTAAGAGAATATTGTTAAAAATTCATCCACTTAACTAAACTTTGAAATGTTTTCACATTTTACTTCATTATACATACTCAAAGCAAGGGCCATTATGGGTATATATGTAACTATTATTGCTTTAGGTTAAAAAAAGACTTAAAATATCTCTAAGTAGAATCATAGAATTTAAAAATTCACACAGACCTTTGAAACAATGAACCTAATCACTTCATCTAATTGAATATGGATTTTGTATACAACCTGAGTGTCAAAAAAAAAAAAAATAGTGGCAGTGTCACTGGCATATATCCTTGAGCTTGATTGCTCTGCCTGTCAAAGTCACAAGCTCTATGAGGGTGATATTATATTTGGATATATCAGTCACTATAAGTAAACTGGCTAATGACTAACCCATTCCCCATTTGCCCTGAGAAAACCTGCCGGAAGCACTTGAGACTGCAGCATTTAACCTGAAATAACTCAGGAATTACAGTCCTAACCTTACCCCAAAGTTTCGTGCTTTCAAATTTACTACATGAAAAATATTATTAAATACTGATCATCATATACATTTCTGTTACATTAGGATTAGAGGCAAGTTCAGTTTAGAAATTACTCCAAGGACAGTTTTTATGTTTTATTTTCACATTGGAAACACGTCAGATTAGCATCAGCCTCAAAGAGCATATTAATGTAAAATTAAATGAATGCAGCAGTGAGCTGCACATTTTTTTCTAAATGGAAAATGGGTTAATGGAGTCAATTTTGTACATAATTGCAAATTTATGCTAGTTGCAAATTTTTATGCACTCATATGTACACTTTTGTTTTTCTTTGTAAAAAGAAGTGGATAGACTGTCATCTTAAGTCTTTTTCAGGTCCATAATTCTAAATATGGTGTACATGTACTTTTTTCCTAAAAATTTGCAAATACCATATTTTCCTGTGTATAATGTGCACTTTTTTGCCCAAATTTGTGAGAGAAAAATAATGATGCACATTATACATGGGTACTACTAATTTCATATTTATATAAATATTTTTAATTCTTTTAATTATGCTTATGAGTTAAAAGTATACCTCTAGAAATCAATAGTGATATCCATATGCAAAATAATGCCCTGTAATACAATAATCATTTTTTTATATAAAACATTTTTATACATAAAATTTCTTGTATCTGTTGTGTTTTATAATTATCTGTTACATAAAATTTCTTGTATCATAGTATGTAAAAAAAGTGCTAAAAATCTTTTATAATACAGAAGACAAGTACATAAATATAAACAAATAAAAATTTGAATCAAAAAATTAAATGAAGGATGGTTTTCCCTGAAAATTTGGGCCTAAAACATGGGTATTCATTATACACAAGAGTGTATTATACATGACAAAACAGGGCAGTCTATTTATGTATAGAATATTCATATATGCACACACACACTCATATTCTTAATCCTTTTTTCTCAACTATAGCTTATATTTATATAACCAATATTTAGGTTTTTTTAAATTCTACACACAAGGTCTTTTCTGAAAAAATCTAGCCATTGTCAATATAACAAGAATGGTTTGCACAACACTGATATAACCTGACAGTCAAGAAGAATGGACTGGAGTGTGCATGTGTGAACAACGAGGACTTCACTGTACTAGTCAGTGGTGTTGCTAGATGCTGTTGAGTGAAAATGTGTACTGAGTAGCCATCACATTTAAAATGACTGAGGAAATAGGGCAACAAATCTGCATCAAATTTTGCATTAAGCTTGAACATTCCTAGGCAGAAACTATGCAGATAATTCATAAGGTTTTCGGCAATGATGTAATGAGTGCTGTGCAAATGAAAATGTGGCACAAATGCTTCAAAGATGGTTGAAAATTTGTTGAAAGTGACCAGTGGTCTGGAAGCCCTGTGGCAAGCAGTACTCCTAAGAATGTATGGGCTGTAATCAACAAAGCTACCTACTTTGAAAAAGACTGAGGAATCATTGTCCTATGTATATTTCTTGTATCTTGTATCTTCTTCAATACATGTCTCTATTTTTCATATTATGTGGCTGGATATTTTTCAGACAAACCTTGTATAACTGAAATCATATGGTATTTATATTTCTCTGTATGACTTGTTTCACTTCGTATAATACTTCTAGGTTGATTCATGTTGTCACAAATGGTAAGATTTTGTTTGTTTTTATGGTCTAGTAATACATGTACCATTGCATACAAGGCAGGGTGGGGGGCTCCAATATTTTTTATTTATAAAAAATTGTGTATTCTTACATGTTAAAACTTCAGTCACATTTGAAGTATTCTCTGTTTGATGCAATACACCTATTGAGATGCTTTTTCCACTGCTGAAATAAATTTTAGAACTTGTCAATTTTTATGCCTCTTAGTGTTTCTGCCATTTTCTGTTTCACTTCTTCCACATCATTCCCATCGAGGATATTGTTTTTACCTAGGGAAAAATAGTCATTTGGGGTAAGATTGGGTGAATAGGGAGGGTAGGGCATGAGGGCCTTGTCATTTTTGGTCAAAAACTGCTGAACACTCAGCACAGTGTGAGCAGGTGTGTTGTTATGCCTCACGTTGTTTGTGTGAATCACCCATCATTAAATGGGTAAATGGATTGAAAGAGTCTCCAAGAAAATTTACTGAAGCCAAATGCAGCCTCTCAAAACAATGCCAGGTGGTACACTGATGCAAATGGGTCCCTAGAACACTCACTTAGTAGGGGAAGCCTGTACTACAAAGGGCCCACTCTCCAGAAGATAATTCCAGTTTTTTAGGTCAACACTCATATATGTACTACCTCTTCTTTATTCAATCCTTTATTGATTGGCACTTAAGTTGCTTCCATATCTTGGCTATCATTATTAATGCTGCAGTGAACATAGGGGTGCATAAATCATTTCCAATTCGTGTTTTAGATTTTTTTGGATAAATACCCAGAAGAGAAATTGCTGAGTTATAAGGTGGTTTATTTTTAATGTTTTGAGAAACCTCCATATTGTTTTATATAGTGGCTGCACCAATTTGCAGTTCCACCAACAGTGCACAAATGATGGCTTTTTACCACATTCTCAACAACATTTGTTAGATAGCCATTCCGACAAGTGTAAGGTAATTTCTTATTGTGGTTTCAATTTGCATTTCAGTAATAAGTAACATGGAGCATCTTTTGGTATGTCTATTGGCCATCTGTGTGTTCTGATGAAATGTCTATTTAGGTTCTTTGCACAATTTTAACTGGGTTGTTCTTTTGGTATTAAATTGTATGAGTTCTTATGTAATAAGTAAATTTTGGATATTAACCCCTTATTAGGTGTGTCATTAGTGAATATCTTTTTCCATTCAGTAGCCTGCTTTTATTTTTATGGTTTTCTTTACTGCACAAAATCTTTTTAGTTTGATGTAGTTTCATTTGTTTATTTTTTCTCTACTTTCTTTACCTAAGGAGATATATTAAATATATATACATACACACATATATACATATACACATATACAGCTATACACATATACACATATATACATATATACAGAGCATTATAAAGAATGCATATGCATTTTAAGAAAGGATAAAATTGTATTAAAATTGTAATGTTCAATATATACCAATAGCAAAAGATAAATACAAGTCACATTTGACTTCTGCAAATATAAGAGGTGCTCAAAGTAGTTACAATCAGCATCCAGACAATTCTGATTATGGCGAACTACTGCCTGAGCAACTTTAACCAAAGTGTCCACTTGTATTGCTGCGTGTGCCATTTCAATTACTTCCTGAAGTACCATGAGTGTAGCCAGTTTTCTATGGCACACCACATCATTTAAGGTCCTCTATAGGTAGAAGTCAAGGGGTGTTAAGTCAAGAGAATTGGGGAAATGTAAACAAAATTCTTGAATTTCAAATATTACTTCAAAATGGTCTTGTGCTCCTCAAAGAACAACCATGTCTCCACCATTCTCTTTGAATGTCCTGCCTATCACAAGGTGATGCTTGCACTCATTTGACTAATGCTATCTTTTGACTGAATGTACTACACATTCCTACCATAATTCAATTTAACTTCAAAAAGTAATACATAGATAACATCTCTTAAATTTTGTATACATTTTTGGCACCCCGGTTTGTGTGTGTGTGTGTGTGTGTGTGTGTGTATGTATGTGTGTGTGTGTGTGTGTGTGTATACACAGTCCTGGCAAGTAAGTCTGTGAATTCATCCTAGTAAAAGTGCTACATACCTTATTGCTAAATATCACTCTTATCATCTTCAATGTACTCCCCTTGGGAAGCTATGAACTGATGCCAGCACCTACTCCACCCTTCAAAGCAATTTTGGAACTATTCCTGGAATGCCCATCAGAGCTGTTGTTCTATTACACTTGATGTCTTGAATGTCATCAAAATGTCTTCTTTTTGATATTTTCTTTATCTTTGGGTAAAGAAAAAAGTCATTGGGGGAAAGATCAGGTGAGTTGGGAAGGTGTTCCAATAGTTATTTGTGTACTGGCTAAAAATTTCCTCACAGACAGTGCCTTGTGAGCTGGTGCACTGTCATGATGCAAGAGCCATGAGCTGTTGGTTGAAAATTCAGGTAGTTTTTTTTCTAACTTTTTCATGCAGCCTTTGCAGCATTTCTAAATAGTAAACTTTATTGACTGGTTGTCTAGTTGGTACAAATTCATAATGAACAATCTGTTTCATATCAAAAAAGGTTAGCAACATTGTTTTTACTCTTGATTTGAACTGTTGGAATATTTTTGGTTGTGCAGAATTGGTTGACTTCCATTGTGCACTTCAATGCTTTGTTTCAGGGTCATGTTTCATCACCAGTGATAACAGAGCCCAAAACATCATCTTGCCTCTCCAAAAGGTCTTGGCAAACTTCAACTCTCTTTTGCTTTTGTTCATCAGTGAGCTTCTTTTGGACTATTTTTGCAAACCCCTTTCTCATGTCAAGATTTTCGGTTAAGATTTTCCTAACCATTTCTCTATCGATGGTCTGTATGCTTCTCACAGTCAGCCAACAACTTTAATGCACAAGTCGATTCATTTTTGCAATGTTTCTATCGGTTCTCCTTGCTACTGTCTGCACTAACCTCTCTTCATTAGTGACACTGTCTTTCCCCTTAGAAAAACATGTATTTCATCTGTAAACTGCCATTTTATTTATGGCACTATCCCCATTAACTTGGACCCACATTTCCTGATCTCACTTCCACTCTTGCAGAGTTTAACAACAAATTTAATGTTTGTTTATTGCTCTAACTCAAGCTCCAACATTCTGACGATGACACACAAAACCCTACAACAAAACCGAACATTATTCAGCAAAATACCACTACATGTCTGCATAAACTCAGCTCTGAGACACAGATATAGTAAGGTTATAAAATCTTACTGGGTTGGTTTTACACTGCTGTTAATGTAAGTGCATAGTGGCAAGTTTGTGAACTTGTCACAATGTGTGTGTGTGTGTGTGTGTGTGTGTGTGTGTGTGCGTGTGTGTATCCAAGAGCAATATCAAAGAGTTTAAGTGCCTATATTTTTTTCTAGGGGTTTTCTGGTTTTGGGTGTTACATTTAAGTCTTTAATCCATTTTTATTTATTCTAGGATATGGTATAAAAAAGTGATATAGTTTCACTTTTTTGCATGTGTTTGTCCAATTTTCCCAATATCATTCATTGAAGAGACTGTCTTTACCTTATTGTATATTCTTGCTTTTTTTTCTTATCATAGATTAATTTACCATATAGGCATTGGTTTATTTCTGGGCTCTCTATTTTGTTTCATTGATGTATGTTTCCATTTTTATACCAGTACCACACTATTTTGATTACTAGAGCCCTGTGACATGGTTTGATATCAAGTATCATGATACCTCCAACTTTGTTCTTCTTTCTCAAGACATTTTGGCTATTCACGGAGTTCTGTGGTTTCATATAAATTTTAGGATGATTTGTTCTAGCTCCATGAAAAATACCATTTGTAATTTGATAGGGGTTACTTTGAATTTGTAGATTTCTTTGGGTAGTATGGACATTTTAACAATGCTATATTTTTTGTATCCATTTGCACAATGTACACTTTCATTTATTTGTGTATTCTTCATTTTCTTTCTTTAATGTCTTATAGTTTTCCAAGTACAGGTCTTTTACCTCCTTGGTGAAATTTATTCCTAGGCATTTTATTTTTTGATGGAATTGTAAATGGGATTGTTTTCTTGACTTCTCTTTCTAATAGTTGGTTAGGACAATTCTCTATGAGTTACTTGTCTTTTTCAAGGTTTTGCCTTAGGAGAGAGAGTACATTTGAAAGCAAACAGCATTAGAAGATAGAGATTGTATAACCTCCCAGAAAGAATTACTGTTGTACCTCCCTGAAGACATTATAGCATAGTAAAGACAAAACCCTCCTGTTTTCCTTCTAGAGATGTATTCATACTCTGCAGTGGTGTTCAACTTTTTGGCCTCCCTAGGCCACATTGGAAGAATTGTCTTGGAGCACACATGAAATACACTAACTCTAACAGTAGTTGCTGAGCTAAAAAAGGTCCTTCCATAATTTTTGTAAGGTTTTAAGAAAGTTTACAAATTTGTGTTTACCCATATTCAAATCTGTCCTGGGCTGCACGCATCCCACAGGAAGCAGGTTAGACAAGCTTGTTCTAGAACAATGTTTCCAAACCTTTCTCCACTTGTGTACCCCTTTCAAATCCAATTTTATAAATTGTACCCCTTGATTTTAAAACAACTGTTTTTAAATATTGACACTTTTGTTCAGTGCCTATCTTAATGTAAAATAGTGGAAATGAGGCAATAAGTTAGGATATAAAAATTGTTATACTAAAAGTATAAATCACAGTTTTAATTTTACTATTTGTAACAGTTAAATACTGATAATGATGATCAAGTATTTAAATATTAAATTTAAAAAACTACTTGAAGAAGATCATGACTAAAGACAGTGCACTTATTTTTACTCAGTCAATAACTAAACTGATCAGTCTGGCTACAGATGTATTCATTTTTCTTTTTATTAAATAGAATTCTAATTGAAATATCCCAATGGTGCCTATTGTGTTTTGAGTGTGATGAGGAAATATTACTTATTGTTCAGCATTTATGTCTTAGGCTATATATATCTGGACTGTAAATCACTAACAGATAGTAGACTTTGAATTGAGTGTAGTTACTGGATGGTATTTTGTATAACTTACGTAAGTATTTGAAGGCAATCTATTTGTTGAAAGAAATATTAATATGGCTATGGAAATAATTCTATATTATGGTTGATATTATTAAGTCTTCATTAAAAAATTGATTTTCTTCTCTGGCAGACACATACCTTATAATATCTAGCTTCCCTTAAAATTAAATGGGAAACATGTAACTGTATTTAGCAGTAAATATGAGCACTAGTTCAAAATGCCATTTCTAGCACCACCCCACATACAAGCTTTCTACCAAACAGGTGTAGATGATGCAATCCAAAGAGGTGGTGGAGCTGTAAGATGAAATGAACTTGAGTATGTAATTCACAACATAAAATGTAAGTTTCCTGATGTCCAGGAGCATCTATTTTGGACTATTATGTGAATAGAATGTAACATTCAATTATGTTTAAGCTTTCTTCTAATTTTATTTTGTTTTTCATGCTAACTAGAGTTAATAAACAGTAAAATGTTGCAACTAAAAAGATAGCAGATCAGTCTAATGTATCTTCAATCTTAAATTGCTTTGCTACTAGGACCCTGTATCAACTCTGTATCTAAGGGGTTTCATATAACAGAACCTCTTTTTAATTCTCAGAAGGAATATTAACAATATAATTAATTGATTTTATTTTGCCAGTCACTACAATGGAAGAACTAGAGCTACATCTCACACATTCTAATCTGTCTTATTACAATAATCTGA
Organism: Lyroderma lyra; assembly: GCA_004026885.1. Lineage (NCBI taxonomy): Eukaryota > Metazoa > Chordata > Mammalia > Chiroptera > Megadermatidae > Lyroderma > Lyroderma lyra. The sequence continues at coordinate 97,266 of PVJL010005235.1, read as the reverse complement.
TTAGAGAGAATGTTTAAGAACATCCTAAATAATTAAGATTCTCCCTTAGTTAAAATTAGATGCATTCTTAGAACTTCTTTGGTTTTTATAATGTAGAGCATAGTTTTGTTTGTCTTGAGAAAAATTATGGTTTTCTCTACCCAGGAGAGCCATTCTTTCCTGAGAAGCATACATATTAAATAAATATGTGGCATGCAATAGGGAAAGAAGTTAATCACTGACCTGGGCAAATCAACTCTATCAACTCAGATGATCAATACCAAAGACATAGTTGGTTTATACATGAGATGAACTCTAGGAAATGATCACTAAACAATCTAATCTTCTATTATTTTCTTTTATATGGGCAAAGTATATGTGTACAAGAATCTTTTAATGAGTTACAATTATCTACGATGTATGTCATTGTCTTGCATCTGACAATTGTCACCCCACATGTTCTTTAGTATTTCCTTCACATAGGAATAGAGACACTAAAATGTAAGATGTAGTGACCCTGATATCCATGTAAATGTAGTTCTTCTACATTTTATATTTTAAGTGAAAAAATATAATATTGCCAGTGGTCTTTATTCACAACATATTTTATAGGACTTTTTTCAATGTGTTCTTTTATGAATATTATTATAAATTGAGTGTCCAAAATTTTTTTTTTGCTTTTTTTTCGGTATGTGGGTAGCTCCCTGACTGGGAATCGAACCCAGGCCGCCGCGCTGACAGCGCCAACGCCAAAGCCTTAAGCCACTACACCATCAGGGAACTCCCCAAAATATTTTCTTCTTTGTCAATATACAGATAGTGATGAAAGCAAAAGAACTAAGTATTGAATTTTAGAAAAGTTAGTCAATTGAAAGTTTAGAGAACACATATCCAAAGTTTTGACCATCACTAATCTCAAATAACATGTCAGAGCTATGGAAAGCTAACATTAACCACTCATATTTTAAAATAGAAAAGCATCTAGTCCATGGGGAGAGAGAACAGGAAATTTCTTTCATCTAAGTAGTTATATATCAATGTCTTCAGGTCAGAAAGAAGCAATTGTGAAACATTTCTTATAGTCTGAAGTTTTCCTTTAATGCATTCCAGTCACTTTTATGTTAGAAAAATGAGTGACTCATGGTCAGACTCCATCAAATGCAACAGAAATAATTTCTTACTGTCACTAATAAAGTTCAAGTAGATGAACACCATGAATATGAATTTAATGGCTTGAATGCTACAGGAAAAGTGAAGCAATAATTTTGTATAAAAGCAGAACCAACTATTTTTTTACCTGAAGTTAGAGCAGGCATGTCCAAACTGAGGCCCAGATGGATTTGAAGGCAGCCCAACACAAATTCTTAAAACATTATGAGATTTTTTTTTGCAACTATTTTTAAAATCTCATCAGCTATTGTTAGTGTTAGTGTATTTTATGTTCGGCCCAAGACAATTCTTCTTCCACTGTGGTCTAGCAAGCCAAAAGTTGGACACCTGTAAAGAGTATTCAACAATTTCCTATTCCATGTATTGGGAAGAAAAATAAGTAATAAAGAACAATGTGATTCAGTAATATAAAGGACTACTAATGTATGGATTCTGGCACAAGTTGATTATTTTATTTCATTTTTCCAGATCCTGTAAAATCTACACTTGTCAAGAGAATAAACATTGTGATTTCTTTACTCTAGGAAAATCATACTAGACAGAATTTTCTAGTTAATCATACCAATTGTTTAATGTAGATTGTCATCATAGAGTAGGTTGTCAACATAGAGTAGGCCTATGAAGATTTACAGTGCAATAAGAATTTATTTGTTTAATCTGAATTTTTAAAACCATTTAAATATAAAGTAACAGAAAAAAACTTATGTTTGTAGGGTAATATTTTCTAAAATATTTAAAGAAACAGATTAAAGATGCATAAACATGTTTTGGTAGTTAATTGAAAAGTATTTTTTTACAAGGCATTAGGCCTAATACAGAAAAAAGATATAGAGGTACTGATACATGCATATATACATATATACTTAACACACACAGGTACATATATGCACCACTTATGGGCATTCCAGTTAGTCTCCTCCACTCCTCAAAAATGTTGGTACCTGGTTTAGAAATTTCTCTTTACCCCAAGTTTTAACTTCATATGCATGGACATCTATGTATACAGTGTTTCCAGCACTAGAGCTCCTGTTCTTAAAATTCCTGACATTCAATCAGCTTCTTTACCTCCTCCAAATAAATCACTCAATTCCGTCTTCCCACCGGAGTCTTTTCATAACTCAAAACTTCAAAAATTACTAATCAAAACATTTTACTTCATTGCCTGTTTCTCCATATGACCTGTTCCACTACTCCTAGCATTTTTTTTTTTTTTACTTTATCATGATTTCTAGTTGAACTTGCTGTTCTCTACAAATTCATTAGATATCTTATTTATTTCCTTTCATATTCAACTTCATTGATTCATGATGACATATCAAAAATATGTTTGCTATATATAAATCTTCCTTACCTCTCTGAATATTTGTCACACTCATATTGCAAAATTCCATCCTTTTTGAACCTAATGAAAAATTTCCAAGAATGACCTTGATCACCCAATTGTTACAGATTTCCATATAACAAAACAAATTTTTCCTCTATAAATTCTCACCCACCAACCATAATTTGTGTCTCCAACACTGTTTTACTACCCTATTACATTTCTGGTTAACTCAGCACCTTTCTTAATCAACACTACTCTTCTCTCCTTGAATATCCAACTTTGAACTTCTTCCCACTCACTGTAAAAAGATGACCTTGGAAAAGACAAGACATTTTTGTGCTTTATTTTTTATATGTACAGTTCTTAAATGTTAGGTATATTTTAGTTATATTATTATGATTACTAGTATCATCTGTTCCCCTTCTCTCCTTCCCCAGGTTATAATGAAATCCGTTCTCCTGTTTAAGGATAATGCATCTCTATTCTGGATCCTATCTTACCTGCTTTCTCATTGTAAGATCCGTTATCTATCCTTTTGATTTTCCATATCTCTCTCACAATTACATCATCCTCATTGGCTTTTAAATCAATGCAAATATATCCTATTAAAGAGAGAAAAAGAAAAAGAGATCAACAGAGTCTTACCTGGCCTCCTATACCTCCCCAGATTCAGTCTTCTTCATCATTCTGCACCATGTTCTCAAAAAGCATGTCTGTATGTCCCATTTTCTCTTCCTTTTTTTCTTCCTTCCTTCCTCCCTTCCTTCCTTCCTTTCTTCCTCCCTCCCTTCCTTCCTTCCTTCCTTTCTGCTTTCCTTTCTCCCTTTCTCTCTCTTTCTTCTTCTCATTCACTGTAACACCATTCTTTCAGCCTGCATCTCTGTATTGATGAAATTTTTACCGTCATTATTACATCTATGTCACTAAATCTGACAGGCTTTTGAGGTGGGAGGACTTTAAATTACCTCCCCCTCAAAACACTTCCTTTAACTTTTATTTTAAAAATACTTCAGGCTTTATTCTTACTTCTTATTCTGTACAATTCATAACAAAATGGTAGATTTCTCAGATCTCAGTCCCAGGATCTCAAGTTGCCATAAGCTACTGTACTCTTAGGAAATTCCATTAATATATATGACTTCCATTATGACATTAAATAGCTTACACAAAAATGATATCTTTTACCAGAATTGCCTTTTAGCTCTAGATATAGGTATCTAACTACCAAATTGAAATTAATTCTTGGATATCTCAAAGGTCTTCTTACACATTAAATGCAGAAATTAAACATGTTATCTTTATCCACACATCCAGTCCTTTAACACTGTTTTTCTTCATGAGTCACAGCATAACCCATCAAGTTATGAAAGCCAGAAATCTACAAATAATCTGTAACATCTGCCTCTCTCTTATTTCTGTTACCCAAACCACTATAGAAGTATATTGATTTATGAGATTTATTAAAAATCTTGCAAGCTCAAACACTTCTCACTGTCTCCCCTCGTCCAAGTTACCATAATTTCTTCTGTATCCAACAACAGTTATATTTACCACTTCAGATTTCTTTTCTACCTGGAGCAATCTTTTATGGGAACAAGTAAGAATGTATAGCTCCAATGACAAAGCAGATCAATGTCTTCTTATTGTTTTTAGAGTGAAGACAACATACTTTGATGCCTAAAAACTCTGTATGGTTTGGCACCCATCTAACTCTCCAAATTCAATTACACCACACTCTCTTAAACTGCAGCTATTGTGGGTTTTGTTCAACCCCTCATATTCACTACATGATTTTACAAATGATATTCCCCCTGCTTGATTATGCTTCCTGTCTTTCTGTCAGTTTGCTGACTACTCTGTATGGAATCACTGCTTTGGAGATCCACAGATCTATAACTAATAAAATAATTTATTACAACTTTTAAAACTTTGTCTACTTCCTTGCATTTTAATTCATGTGCATGCTAGTAATAACATGGTATAGGGTCTGCCTGTTTTTTTTTTTAAAAATAATTATTTTATTCTTAGTGATTGTCAGAATGATTGGTCTACACAATACATTTTTTATAAACATTAGTTGAATAACTAAATGAAAAACTAAGAGAATGAGTTTCTGAGAGATGATTTTCAATAAATTATATTTTTTGAGACTGAAATACACATACCTTGGCACTAAATTGGTATTCAATAAATATCAACCTGAAATGTGTGAAAGGCAATTTTGGACTTTGTGTTTACAACCATAGCCAAACAAATCTATTTATACAATTGACTATGACCATCAAGTGGAATAGTGACTTGAAATTTCTGTTTCTTGTTTAAAAATTGGGTGATCTACCAGATCTCCAAATTTCACATTGCTAAAGTTTATCTTTGACAAACTTGCTTTGATGGCAAGTATGGAATTGTAAGTGTTTCTAACTAGTAGATAAATAATGTGATATTTTCTTTTTCCTATTTTTTTCCCTCAAAAATCTCAGGCCACTTAGGACTAAATTTGTTACTTCTTTTCATTTCTACTTGTTTCTGTAGCACAATTTTTTATCCATTAGTTATATTTTTTATCAAACCACAGCAAAGATAATTTTATTCATAGAAGTAACTATTTTCCTAACCTATTTGAAGGGTATTTTTATATATCTTCGAAGATAATCTACCTTTGAAAGTTATTGTGTTGGATAGAAATGATGATAATTATTTTGAATTAAAGTACATGATATTTAAAACATACAGAGTCATCTACTTGTCTTATTGATTTTGTCTATAAAATATATTTAAAGTCAATTTACTGTTCTCCATCTGCACTGATAAATTCTGGTCCCAGTGACCATCACCTTTTCAGTAGATTATTAGTATGAATAAGAATCCTTATATTTGTTTTAAAGAAATCATATTCCCACACAAAAGTCACATCAATCTTTCTAAAACCTGATATAGATCATATGCCTTTTTGTTTAAATTATGTGAATTAAATTTACAATAAAGTCTGAATTCTTTAATATGTCCTATGAGATCTCACATGGTTTAGCCTGTCACTATATCAAGTCTCAACATTTGCTACTTTTATTTTTTCTTACAATATGTAGTTTCACTGGCACTTAGAGTTTTTTGAAAACATCAAGATATTTCCCAGTTTACATCAGAGTTCTTATCCAAAACATAGGCTCTTAACCCACATTCACTGTCAGGGTGACATATGGAGATGCCTTAGCAATTAATGTGTGGCATTGGTTTACAGATGTGTTTAGAACGTCCCAATTAGTGTGAAGTTCAAAACCTCCCTTTGATAGTTGTGTCAAGGTTCTCCGATATTACCACTGAACATGATGAGGAGACAAGCCTATGTACCTGGGTTGTTGCTGGCATCTATCTTATGTTTCCATCATCAGTGTTGGACTGAGACAATATTGTGGGTGGTATAATGAAGAAATAAAATAAAATAGGGTCTTTGATTGTCATATTACACTTCTAGGTCAAATTTGCCTCTGGGTTTTCCAGTTACAGAGTTAATAAATCCCTTACTATTTAAATCAGGGGTAGGTGGATTTTGTGTTTTGTAAAACTGTTTTATATTGCGTTTTGAAAACCACTATTATAGTAGTTAGTGTCAGAAGGAGACAGTAATACCATGCTTCTATAGTGGATCATGTAAGATTTCTTAATTTTCTGCACCATCATGTTTTTAGAAACTGGTTGCATGCTAACTAGCTATGAGAAGTTTATTTAAATTAACTTAGACTCATTTTCTTCATATCTAAATGGAAGAAAGTATAACTACCCTAATAGATGAATCAGCAACAATGCATGTGATACCCTTACACAGTGTCTGGTACATAGTAAACCTCAATAATATGTGGCTATCAGCTCCCATAATTACCAAATATTGTTTTACAGCCCAACTTAATGTTGCTCAAGAAACTTTATGAGTGAGAAAAATCATTTAGTTAATTTTCTCCATTATTCTGTAGTATCTACTTAATTTATCACTTTGTTTTATTTTAAAATATCTTGTATTAAGTCAATCAATTTTGATACAATAAATACATGCATATAAATCCAAATACTGAGAATATACTCCCAAGATTGGTTTTCTACAACCACATAATTATGATAGTCAATCTGTTTCTCCAGTGTTACAAGTAAGTATGAACTCACTAACAATTACCCCTACTGGTGAGTAATTAACTCCCTTTGATATAGGTGTCAGAATTTCTTGATAGTTGTATGCTAATGTGCAATTTATTTCTATAAAGGATATAGAAAAAACAACAAAAAATAAACAGACTCTTCAGAGAACAAAATCCCAGCAGGTTCAAGTTTTAAAATAATCTATCTGCTGGAAGATCCAATAAACCTGCTGATTATTGGCTACTCTATCCAAATCCTGCTGTTTTTTACCTACTCAGCTGAAGAGGCTGTTGTTCTGACTGTTAATAGTAGATGACAGGGAATAGGTGTTGTGGCCTATTATTATTATCAGTATAAATGTAAGAATAGTAACCATTAGCTTGAAAACAAAATAGAGGATTAGAATATATTGTCAATTATATTTTTACTGCATAATGCTTTGCAAGAGGTATGTGATTAAATGTTTATTTAATTCAAAAGGTTATTGTACAGTAGAGATTTTTCTCATATTAACATTTTAATTTAAAACATTATTCACAAAATAACCTTTTTAAAAATTTGTTTTGAAAGCATATCAGTGAAACCAGTATCTTTTTTACTGCATTATTAATGGGTGGGCTGATTGTTAACAGATATTTGGTGCTAATGTCTTATTGATATATTCTTGTCAACAGAATTTTTGACAGTGCAAAAACAGAGGTGCAAATTGATGTATCTTTTATGGGCTGATGCTGTGAGATGGCATACAGAGACATTTTTTTTCTGTCAGAAAAAAGGAACCACAAAAATACATATTTATATCTGTGCCCCTTATCAGCACATTAGTAATATGCTGAAAATTGTCATTGTGGCTCTGCATTTGCCCTTTTTGTTTCAAAGGACCATCTTCCTACATTTCCTGTAAAATATTAAAAGTCTATAACTAATTAGTGTTGTGTTTCCATGAAACTCAACCTTTAAAAATTACACACAGTGTTAACACAGTAAAATCCTGAAAGGTGATATTGGGATGCCTTCCAAAGCATAGGGTAAAATTCAAACTTATGATGCAATGACTTTGATTCTGTTTCTCTCTGTGCCACATAGCACAGGATGGCATTCTTGGGTTGGCTTATGCAAGTGGTTATGAATTTTGCTAGTTTCCCTCAGAGTCTCCTGGACTCACAGGAGTAGTGAGATCCCGTGCAGGATTTCTCTGCTTTCCCTGACAGTCAGTAGCATGATAAGAGTATAGGGTACACGATGGGAGTACCAGTAAATAACGCTCAGAAAGGGCCCAGCATTAATTTTTTGATGTTATGTAGAGTCAGGCCTTGGAGTTAAAACTTCACAGGATGCTACAACTCTGCCCTTTACATTAGTCCATATTTTAACGTCTAGAGCCTCAGTCTCCTAGCTCAGGTGAGTGTTGCAGCGATAAAAGAAAATAATACAGATAATGTTCTTTTTTTAAAACACTGTGCATAATAACAGTAATAAAGTGATGCTATTAAGATTATTGCTATTAGTTTTTCTGGTGCAACATGCGATATAAGAAAAGAATCACTGCACAATGTTTCCCTTTCATTCACTAGCCCAGGGTAGGATATAATAGCTAGCTGGGGACCATGAGCATGATTCTCAGAAATATCTGAGCAACTAGCCCTTGTTTTGAAAACTGAATTAGGGAATACATTTTTCCTGAGGTGTTTAGAAGTATAAGGCTAAGCTTGTTAGTTTAACGAGGTTCAGCTTGAGTCTCCTGTGGGGTAAACCTGTTTCAGGTGAGGTCTATAGCATGTTTCCAGCCAAGGCTCAAAGTTGAACTGTCCCAAACTTATGAATAAACCTGGGCTTGGGAGAAAAGGTTAATCCAGAGTGTCTAATGTGACCCACCTTCATTCAAACTCTATTATGGACAACTATGTAATTACTGGTGAGGCTCTGGAGGATTTTAGAGGCCAGTGTCTACATTCATTGCATAAAAATACTAATCTCTTAATGTATATCCTGACTTCTTCAGATTAGAAATTGTGTTAGATTAATTTCAATGTGTATGTGCCTAGTCTTTGTAACAATTTATCAATTATTGACATATATCAAGACAAAGGTGTAGCTATACAGAAAGCATCCATTGATCATTGATCAATGATTGCTGAATGTTGATTAACAGAAAAAAATAGATGTGTTTCTGTTTTCAAGAAGGACTAGGAGACATCAGCATAATACATTGCAAAGTATCTTGTAAGGCAATAATACCAGGAGAAAGTAAAGAACACAGTGTTAGGGACAAGAGAGAACTAAAGGTTAACCTAACTTAGGAAAACTCTGATGATTTTGACAATTTTGACAAGTCTTAACTATTGCTGTTATTTAGTGACATCACACACTTACTTTGCCATTTTTGAAAGATTTTAGCATTTACTTTCTATTTCAATAGTAATTATATTGGATTATGATGTTAGTATAAAATGTAATATCTCTTTTTAGGGTGGAGGGAAAGGTGACTATTACAAAGAACTGAGAATGTTTTCTATAGTGCTTCGTACAAAATAAGGTTTATAAAATTCCTTAAAGAATGATAATAATAATTCATGCACTTGCATGGTGCCTACTGTGTGCCAAGTGTTAACCTAAGCAATTTAGATACATTAACTAATTTATGAGTTGATTACCTCACAACAACATTATGAGATAGTTCATAATATTATGCCCATTTCACAAAGGAGGTAACTGAGACACAAAAATTAATTACCCAAATCTATGGACCTAGTAGATTTTAGAGCCACGATTCAACTGCAGGCAGTTAGGCACCAGAGTTTATGCTCTTAGCAAGCTTCTACTCTGTCTAAAAAGCAAAACAAAACACACAAAAACTCACTTAATGATTGAATCAAGTTTAATAAATGTCTACACATTTTTTCCAATTTTGTTTTTAACACCATTCTCCACTTTCAGCTTTCACTGTATGAAAACTCAGTCTAATTAAGAGAAATAATGTTGAAGATTGACTTAGGAATACTCCAATAGGATCAAGCACCTGATTTTCCTCATAAGCTGCTGATCGCTGGTGTCCTGTACTCTCTTAACTAATTAGCCCAGATACTGAAACGTTGCCTATTTTATCAGAGAACTTTTGTTATTGTTATTTATATTTCTTACATTTTGCTAACATTTATCCATAGTACTCTCTTGCTTACCGCTTCACTTTCAGTATGTGGTTTTTAATCATATCCAGCTAGTGGACATGATGCTGGATTTTATGAATTGTTGGCAAATAAAGCCAGGGGAAAATAGGCTTCCTGTTTCTCAAATGCAACACAAATCAAAATCTTATGGAGCTAAGATTCTTGAGTGCCTAAAAAGGCTTAGTGATATAGCTTAATACCTCCATCTTCAGAGATTGTAGTGGTGCTCCCATAACATTTTTCTTTTTCCTCATTTACTTATTTTTATAATCTTTAATTCATATTCCTTTTATCTCACCCAAAGATTACACTAAGTATATACTGTAAAAATTATACTGGGAAACTTTTTTTCATTATTCCAACACTTAGTATTACCCATATAGGAATTTCAACATATAAAATACTAGAAACATACTTCTTTTTCTGATTTGATTGTAAATCATACTAACAAAATTCAGTGTTTAATACAAATAACATGGGACTATTTATTTAAGTTTAACTTTGATCTAAGCTTGCCTCATGACCTGTGTTATGAAGTCAATAATAGAATGTTAGGAATGGGTTTAGTTTTCTGCACAGCCAAAGTTCTAAACCTCAGCTACATGGTTTATACCTGACTGAGCTGCTTTTCTGCCTAACCAACCGCTGTGCCTTTATTGTGTCTATCTGACCCTCCAGTACTCTCTTAGAAATGACTCTAATTGCATATCCTCAAGGATTCACATTTATTTTGGATAAAGTTTTCTTAACCTGTATTTGTTTAGTGCGGCTGTATTTATTTAGCATGATTCTTCTTGTGCCACATAGAGAATGGGAAGATTGGGATCTTTCTTTTCTTACTCAGGTTAGAAGGTATGAGAACCCTGAATGCTTGTACAGAACAGGCTGTCAGAGTCTGTTGGGCAGTGCAGAATTGATGAGAAATGAAAGGTATGTGGGGGATTTTATTTTTAGTAGGCTAAAGGCAATTAGCTAAGGTAATTTTTATGGCTGAGTTATCCTGTCAAGGAGTCAGAAGAGAAAAAGTTCAGAAATATGTGCTGAGGCTTACATCTTCATGCTTCTACCTCAGAAACAGAAAGCAAATCATAAATACTAGACAGGCTCCTATGTAATATGACCCCTTCATCTAATTCCAAATGATTTCCTTCAAAAATTGAAAAAGTTCATTTCTAGCATTTCTTATATCTCAAAACTTGATGATTAATAGACATACCACTTATTAAAGCAATTTATAGAAGTTGTAAACTTAGTATCATGTTTTTATATAGTTTCTTATGACATAAACAACCTCTATAAGTTCTGTGAAATTGATTTAATTTGCATAGTGTTTCCCACCTTAATCATTTAGATTGGCTTTTCTTTATAATAATATATTATATTTAACTATAGTAACATTACTTTAGACAAGTAAGTTGTTTGGTAATGACAAATAAGATAATATATTGGCATCGTAATTTGATTGTAGTCAAAATTCCCATTGAAATTTTTTTGGCTTGAATTTATAAATTATAATTTTTCTTATTAAAAATAATCACACTAATCAAACTTTATAAACAGTGTAATTTGACTGGTAAATTTAAAATAACAAAACAATTCTAAATAATGTTAAATAATGCACATAGTTATGTCATCTCTCCCAAGAACAATTGTTTTACCCATCTGACACTATACATGCTATTATAATATTATTGACTGTATTCCTAATACTTTATTTAAATCCCCATGACTATTTTCATAACTGGCAATTTGTACTCCTTAGACTCTTTCACCTTTTCACCCACCTCCTTAGCCCCCTTCCATCTGTTGACCATCAATTTGTTCTCCATAGCTATGAATTTATTTCCATTTTGTATGTTTATTTTATTTTTTAGATTTTACATATAACTAAAATCATATGGTATTTGTCTCTCTATCTGACTTAGCATAGTATGCTCTAGGTCCATCCGTGTTGTGGCAAATGGCAAGATTTTGGGGTGAACACTTCATAAGGTATATAAATGCCTAATCACTATGTTGTATACCTGACACTAATACAATATTGTATGTGGACTGTATTTGAAAAAATTTTTAAAACTTTCCACAAAAAGAAAAAAGTAATTATTTTAATAGTGCAAATTAAAAATAAAAAAGCAATGTTCATAAGAATAAGACAATGGTAGAAGAAATCGTAGAAGAAAAGTCAAGTGGATAATTATGGAAAAGTATTAGCTAGCATAATAAACCTCAGAAAACTGACTTTAAACTTGCAGGATGAAGTCTGGAGAAGCTTAAGAAATGAAGGCATCAGGTGCATTTGAACATGGCGAGGTGTGATGCTGGAGCTGAAATCAGAAGGGTGGGTTACATATCATGCAAGGGTCAGTGGGACACAGATTTCCACTGCTTTGCAGTTCTGTGTTTGCCTGTGTCCTCACCCACCCCCAACTCTAACAACAGAATATGTTTGTCTTCTGATATTTGCTCTGCTGTGGTCAGATATTAAATACTGCCTGGAAACAACAGCATTAAGTCAGTCAGTGATATGCTCAAAGGAAAATACTGAATTTTGTCAGACTTCCAATATAGAGACAAACATTGCTTTATCATCCCTTGAAAATCATGCCAGTTCACATGCAATCTCTTCTAGTCAGCTTTCTTTCCATACTAATGATTAACCAACCCAGATAGGAGGAAGAAATGGGAGGATCTAGGAGGAATGCTTCTAAATTAAAAAATATATATATGTGTGTGTGTGTGTGTGTGTGTGTGTGTGTGTATTAATATATACATACATATATACAAATGTACACACACGTACATACACAGATTAAATTTTGTTGATTATATCAAACACAGTATTAGGGTTTGGGGAAGAATTAATAGTAGAAATAGTAAAAAGAGGAAAGCAAAAATCATAGTAATTGTTCTCCCCGGATAATACCAATTGTTAACCACCTCCTCAAATTATGTGATTATAGGACAATATGGGGATCAAATGTGACCAATATTTACATGATTATAATGCAAACCATAGCATTTACTTAAAAAAAACTGTGATTAAACATCTTCTATAGTAGATTGCCACCCAATATTTATCATTGTAACAAATTACAGAAGCATAAATATACATTTAAAAATTGGACTTCCTATATCAAAAAAAATCTAAAATTACTGAAAATATTTGAAAGTACTTTCATGTTGTATTATCAATGAAGACATGGTAAAAATGTGTCGAATTGTGCATCAACATCATCAGCTGACTGTAAGAAGCATAGCAGATTAAGTAAACATTGATAGAGAAACAGTTAGGAAAGTCTTCACTGAAAATCTTGGCATGACAAAGGTGTGTGCAAAAATGATCCCAAAGAAGCTTACCATTGAACAAAAGCAAAGGAGAGTTGAAGTTTGCCAAGACCTTTTGGAGAGGAGAGATGATGTTTTGGGCCATGTTATCACTGGTGATGAAACATGGGTGTACCAATACAACTTTGAAACAAAGTGTTAAAAGTAACCAATGGAAGTCAGCCAGTTCTCCATGATCAAAAATGTTCGGTCAGTAGAAATCAAGAGTCAAAACAATGTTGCTAACCTTTTTTGATATCAGAGGGATTATTTACTTTGAATTTGTACCAATTGGACAAATAGTCAACCAAGTTTACAATTTGGAAGTGCTGAAAAGTCTGTATGAAGATGTTCAACGAAAGTGAACTGTTTGCCAGCAACCCATAGCTCTTGCATCGTGACAATGCACCAGCTCACATGGCACCATCTGTTAGGGAGTTTTAAGCCAGCAAACAAATAGCTGTATTGGAACACCCTCCCTACTCCCTGATCTGGCCTTCAATGATATTTTTCTTTACCCAAAGATAAAGGTGATATTTAAAGGAAGACATTTTGATGACATTCAGGACATTAAGGGTAATACAACAACAGCTCTGATGGCCATTCCAGAAAATAAGTTCCAAAATTGCTTTGAAGGGTGAACTAGGCTCTGGCATCAGTACATAGCTTTCCAAGGGGAGTACTTCGAAAGTGAACATGATATTCAGCAATGAGGTATGTAGCACTTTTTCTAGGATGAGTTCATGAACTTGTCAGACCTCATAAGTTACATTCTTTCAGGTAATAGAGAAGAAAATGTAATATTGAAATATCACTTTCTAATATAACTATTTCACTATAATTATTTTCTTTCCTTACCTATATCTATCATCTGTTATCTATCTACCTATGAGTATCTATCTATCTGTCATCTGTTTATCTACCTACAAGTATCTATCTATCTATCTATCATTAGTTTATCTACTTATAAGCATCTATCCATCTATGTATCTATTTATCTGTCATCTATCTATCTTTCTATCATCTATCTATTTATCTCTATCATCTATTATCTATTTGCATTAGGGTTTATTAACAGAAACAGCCACTACAAATACTACAGATATAATAGGGATTAGACCTTACCATTATGAAATGGATGAAGGAGTCTGTGCATGAATTTTGTCTATTTGCATGATGTTTGTCAAATTCAGCCAAATTTGCTAGGTCAGCCAATTCAGCTGTGAGGAATGAAAGTTGATATGGACAAAAGCATGAACAAACTGGAATTCATGAAAAAAAACCCATGAGAACAAACTAAAACTTGCATGTTTCTCTCACCCCTTCCACCTCAGACAAAGAAGCTGGGGCTCTTCATCATGGAGTTGCACATACACTTGGCTAAAAACACATAACAGCTAAAAGAAAGAGATTTGGCAGGATCTGGAGAAGTTACAGGTGTCGTGCTGCCTCATATTAATCAAGTTTGTTAGAAGACCAACAATAATGTACATGAACTGCTAGTGCCTGGGGCCTTGTACCAACTTTCAGAGGATAAAAATATGGCTACTGCTCCACTTAAATCATCCAAATCTCACAAAAATAAATTTCTCTTGTGAACCATATAAGAAAAGGATTCTAGGAAACATGGATCCAGCTTAGCTAAATTGCCTTAATACAAAACCACACTCTATATGTTGTCAACTTGGCATCTTGTCATTTCTCTTAACTAGAATAAATTCTAAATAAAGATAATAAGTTCATTCTTCTGCCTATAAGATACATATACCATTAGCACAATTGAAAACATTCAATCTTTCTCATCAAAAAAGTTTACATCGCTTCTTGTTCATCCTTAGGTAATGTTCATTCCTCTTTTAACTGAGTCAAACTCCTACTTTCATATCTTACAATTTACATACTAAAATATAAGTTCCATAATAATTAACACATATTGTCTTAAGTGGTAAGGGTATGGGAAATGGGAAAGAAACAAAATTTCTTAGTAAACATATACTCAAAACTCTATAACCTAAAGGGAAAATACTCAAAATCTTTAAGTCCTTAATTTACAAATAACTATGTGATTGTAGCTATTTGCATTTACTTTTCTACACTATCATTTGATATTCTATTTGCTCTCAGAAAGTGCCTCAGTTAGCCAGAGTTTCTTGTCTGTTGGGAATAGCCCAAACCCTCATACCTGAAGAGTTCTTAGAGGTAGATCCCATCGTCATCGGTGGCCTATGGTGAGTAGCTACCAAAGACCTCACTGAGAATGCCAGGGCTCCCCTCATAAATTCATTTCTAATGAAATTGCCTTAGAGTTTTTTTCTGGACTCTTCTAGGAAGCATAGTTAAAGGATAAGTGAAGTGAGCAGATATTATACGATAAATTAGGTATTCCAATATCTGTAAGACTTTGGACCCTTCTACAACATTACATTCTTCTTTTCTTTTCTTATACCATGTTTTCCCCATTTTTGACTTCCTTTATTTAGTATAGGCCACAGGTATATCTGGTGTTTAGTCAACCAAATAAGCAAACTTTTAAGCCCCTCCTGACCACTCACTATAGTACAATGAACACAAAATCTCTGCAGAGTATACCATGTTAATAATTTTTTCTTGAACCAATCTGATGGTTAAACCCCCACTCTTCCAATGCATTCCCACACATGTTTTTAAGGTTTCTGTCTATCTTAATTAGCAAAACTCTGCAATTATTTTCTTGAGTATCAACACCTCTTCATAAGTTATACTTTAAACCTCATCTCCTGGGTCCTACTGGGATCTGACTCTGTTTATTTTTCCAGTAGCAAATAGAAGTGTTGAGGGTAGAATCAATGGAAAATCAGAAGTATTTTGGGTGGTTAAATTTCTTCAGACAACAGGAGACTTACCTCCTCAAATATAAAAGAGAGCTGTGAAAGAGGCTCAGCAGAACTCAGCTCAAGTTCTCCAGGTTTATGTTCCCATCTCAGTTTTCAGCATCCCTTACCTTCCCAATCAATGCCTAATTTCAACAAAAGAGATACTGTGAGGGTGGAAATTAATTTGCATTAAAATTCAGCCATCTGCCACAGTAGGCTTTTAGTTTATCTTTCCAAATCTCAGTCCTAGAGCTATAGAAAATGAGCTCTTTTTAGGGTAGTCATAGAAACTTCTGGTCACTCACTTGGACTTTAAGCTGAGGATTCAAGCTGAGGAGCCCTGAACACCCTATTTTCTTTTCTCAAGTTCTTCAGTATATGCACTTAGACGTAACCAAACAGCCCTGGTATACTCCTGATTGTATAAGTGTTCTACCTGGTACTCTAAGCCTTGTTACTTTTATGCACTTGATTGTAAGTGGCTATCAGTGATAATTTAAGTAACTGCTTTGCCATAACTTGTCATAAATTAGCAGTCTCTCCTCTAACAATGCAAGCAGGATCATTAATGCCCTTAAATCTAATCAAATCAGATATTCAATTGAATATAGGTTAGTAAATTGCTGAAATAGTCAAACCCTTGAATGATTAAATTTCTGAATATGTTTCCTCAATAGAATGATGTGAGTGCAATATATTATAGTAATGTATCACACTGCATATGGTTGTATTCATTTTTTTAAAATTTATTTTTATTGTTAGACTTATTGGGGTGACATCTGTTAGCAAGGATTACATAGGTTTCAGGCATACAGTTGTACAGTGCATTGTCAACTTGTTGTATAATAAGTCCATCACTTTATATTAAGCTTCCCCCCTCCTCTCCCATTCCCTCCCTTTTCTCCCCTCCCTAACCCACTCGTTGCCAAATAAACACTAAACTATTGATTGTGTCCATGGGTTGTTTGTTTGTTCATTTCTTTTCTCTTTGTTGCTTTCAGTTTTATATGCCACATATGAGTGAAGTCATACAGTTCTTTGTTTTTTCTGTCTGGCTTATTTCACTAAGCATGATGATCTCCAGGTTCATCCATTTTGTTGCAAATGGCAATATTTCATCTTTTCTTACAGCTGAGTAATATTCCATTGTGTATATGTACCACAGCTTCTTCATCCAGTCATCTGTCGCAGGGCACTTTGGTTGTTTCCATGTTTTGGCCACTGTGAAGAGCGCTGCAATGACCATTGGGGTACATAAGTCTTTGCGGACAAAGCTTTTCAAGTCTTTTTGGTAGGTCCCCAGAAGGGGAATTGCTGGGTCAAATGGTAGCTCCATTCCCAATTTTCTGAGGAACCTCCACACTGCCTTCCACAGTGGTTGTACCAGTTTGCACTCCCACCAGCAGTGTACCAGAGTTCCTTTTTCTCCACATCCTCTCCAGCACTTGTTATTCCTTGTCTTGTTGATAACAGCCATTCTCACAGGTGT
>PVJL010005235.1:0-79733 GCA_004026885.1 Lyroderma lyra | reverse complement strand
GTTTGTATTTCTTCGTGGGAGAACTGTCTGTTTAGTTCTTCTGCCCACTTTTCAATTGGGTTGTTTGTTTTTTTGTTGTTAAGTCTTATTAGTTCTTTATATATTTTAGATATTAGACCCTTATCTGATGCGTTATTTGCAAATATTTTCTCCCACTTAGTTGACTGTCTCTTTGCCTTGTTGATGGTGTCTTTTGCTGTGCAGAAGCTTTTTAGTTTGATATAGTCCCATTCATTTATTTTTGCTTTTACTTCCCTTGCCTTTGAGGACAGGTTCATGAAGTCTTCCTTGAGTCCTAGGTCTATAAGTCTAGTACCAATGTCTTCTTCTATACAGTTTATTGTTGCAGGTCTGTTATGAAGGTCTTTAATCCATTTCGAGTTAATTTTTGTATATGGAGAGAGTTCACAGCTCAAGTTCATTCTTTTGCATATGTTTTTTCAGTTTTCCCAAGCACCAACTACTAAAGAGGCTGTCTTTTCCCCATTGTATGGTTTTTGCTCCTTTATCGAAAATTATTTGTCCATAAAATTGTGGGTTTATTTCTGGGTTTTCAGTTCTGTTCCATTGGTCTCTATTTCTGTTCTTCTGCCAGTACCAAGCTGTTTTGACTATTGATGCTTTGTAATATAAATAGAAGTCAGGGAATGTAATGCCACCAGCCTTATTCTTCTTATGTAGTATTGCTTTGGCAATTTGAGGACTTTTATGGTGCCATATAAATGTACTAAATCTTTTATCTAGTTTACAAAAGTATGATTGTGGGATTTTTTATGGGTATTGCATTAAATCTGTAGATTGCTTTGGGCACAATGGCCATTTTAACAATGTTAAGTCTTCCTATCCATGAACAGGGGATATATTTCCACCTCCTAAAGTCTGCTCCAATTTCTTTCAAAAGTGTCTTATAGTTTTCCATGTATAAGTCTGTCACATTCTTTGTTAACTTAATACCCAGGTATTTCATTCTTTTTGTTGTGATAGCAAAGGGAATTGACTCCCTCATTTCTTTTACTGTGGATTCGTTGTTTGTATACAGGAATGCTGTTGATTTTTGTACATTGATTTTGTATCCTGTGACTTTACTATATTTGTTTATTGTTTCTAATAGTTTACTGGTGGAATCTTTGGAATTCTTTTATATAAAGGATCATGTCATCTGCAAATAGTGACAATTTGACCTCTTCTTTCCCAATTTGGATACCTTTTATTCCTTTCTCTTGCCTGATTGCTGTGGCTAGAACGTCCAGTACTATATTAAATAACAGTGGTGACAGGGAGCATCCCTGTCTTCTTCCTGATTTTAGGGGAATAGGTTTCAGCTTTTCCCCATTCAGTATGATGTTAGCCGAGGGTTTGTCATATATGGCCTTTATTACGTTGAGATACTTTCCTTCTATACCTATTTTATTTAGTGTTTTGATCAGAAATGGATGTTGTATCTTGTTGAAAGCTTTTTCTGCATCAATTGAAATGACCATATGGTCTTTATCTTTGACTTTGTTTATGTGTTGTATCACATTGATTGATTTTCGTATGTTGAACCATCCTTGTGCTCCTGGGATGAATCCCACCTGATCTTGATGTATGATCTTTTTGATGCATTACTGTATTCTGTTTGCTAATATTTTGTTTAGAATTTTTGCATCTGTGTTCATCAGAGATATTGGTCTATAGTTTTCTTTTTTGGTATTGTCTTTGCCAGGCTTTGGTATTAGAGTAATGTTGGCCTCATAGAATGAGTTAGGAAGTACTGCTTCCTCTTCAATTTTTTGGAAGAGTCTGAGGAGGATAGGCATTCATTCTTTTTTGAATGCTTGGTAGAACTCGTTGGTGAAATCGTCTGGTTCAGAGCTTTTGCCTTTAGGGAGATTATGGATAGTCATTTTAATCTCTTCGTTATCGGTTGGTATATTTAGATTATCCAGTTCTTGTTCCAGTCTGGGTAGGCTATAAATTTCTAGAAACTTGTCCATTTCTTCTAGGTTGTTAAATTTAGTGGCATAAAGTTCTTCATAATATTTTCTTATAATCCTTTGTATTTCTGTGGTATCAGTGGTAATTTCTACCCTTTCATTTCTAATTTTGGATATTTGTGTCCTTTCCTTTCGTCCTTTGATTAGTCTCGCCAGGGTTTTGTCAATTTTGTTGACTTTCTCAAAAAACCAGCTCTTCGTAATATTAATTTTTTCTGTTGTCCATCTGTTCTCTAATTGGTTTAGCTCTGCTTTAATTTTTATTATTTCTTTCCTTCTGCTGACTTTGGGTTTTGTCTGCTCTTCTTTTTCTAGTTCTTTAACATGGGATGCTAAGATGTTTACTTGTGATTTTTCTTGTTTCTTAAGATACGCCTGTAGTGATACAAATTTCCCTCTTATTACCGCTTTTACTGTGTCCCAATAATTCTGATACGTTGTATTTTCATTGTCATTAGTTTCTATATATTTTTTAATCTCATCTTTTATTTGTTCTTTTATCCAGTCCTTTTTTAACAAACTGTTGTTTAATCTCCATGTATATGTGTTTTTTTTCTGCTTTCCTTTCACAGTTGATCTCCAATTTCAAAGCTTTGTGATCTGAGAATACATTTGGTATGATTTCGATCTTCTTGAATTTGCTGAGGCTACTTTTGTGTCCCAGCATGTGGTCTATTCTTGAGAATGTTTATGTGCACTAGAAAAGAAGGAATAGTCTCTTTTTACTGGATGAAGTGTCCTGTAAATGTCAATTATATCCAATTGCTGTAATGTGTCATTTAGAGCTGATGTTTCCTTATTTATTTTCTGTTTGGATGATCTGTCCATAGGTGTTATTGTGGTGTTTAAGTCTCCCATAAGGATTGTGTATTCATCAGTTTCTCCTTTCAAATCTGTTAGTAGTTTCTTTGTATATTTTGGTGCATCCTGGTTGGGAGCATATATATTAATTAGTGTCAAGTCTCCTTGTTGTTGTATTGTGCCTTTTATCATTATGTAAGGTCCATCCATCCTTGTCTTTTACTATCATTTTTAACGTTAAGTTTATTTCATTAGGTATCAGTATGGCAACTTCCTGCTTTTCTCTGGTTACCATTTGCTTAAAGTTTTGTTTCCCATCCTTTCACTCTGAGTCTGTGTTTGTCCTTACAACTGAGGTTTGTTTCTTGGAGACAGCATATGGATGCGTTCTGTTTTTTAATCCAGTCTGCTACTCCATGTCTTTTTATTGGTGAGTTCAGTCCATTAACATTTAGTGTGATGATCGACATGTGAGGATTTCCTGTGGCCATTACTCATTTCTTTGTTTGTTTTGGTTTTATTTTTGTTTCTTTCTTGTTGCCCCAACTTTGTTCCATTTTTCCTGATGTTTTGTTTCAGGTTGAAGAGCCTCCTTCAGTATTTCTTGGAGTGCTGGCTTTGTGCTGGCAAATTCCCTCAGCTTTTGTGTGTCTGAGAAGGTCTTTATTCCACCTTCATATCTGAAAGATAATTTTGCTGGATAATTTATTCTTGGCTGTAAGTTCCTCTCTTTTAAATTTTTGAATATTGGATTCCACTCCCTCCTGGCTTGCAGAGTTTCTGCTCAGAAATCTGATGCTAACCTGATGGGTTTTTCTCTAAAGGTTATAGTTCTTTTTCCCCTGGCTGCCTTGAGAATTGTCTCTTTGTCTTTAGTTTTGGACATCTTTAGTACCATGTGTCTTGGAGAAGATCTGTTAGGGTCCGGGTATCTAGGGGACCTGTTTTCTTCTTGAACTTGGGGTTCCAGATCTTTCCATAGATTTGGAAATTCTCATCTACTAATTATTTGAGTATGCTCTCTGTAGAATGCTCTACCCCTTCTTCTATTCCTATTATCCTGATGTTGTTTTGTCTCATGGAGTCAGATAGTTCTTACAGATTTCTTTCAATCCTTTTGGTTCTATATTCCCTTTTTTCCTCTTTCTTAGCTGTTTCCATGTTCTGATCTTTGATATCACTAATTCTTTCCTCCATCTGGTTGGCTCTGTTTCCTATGGCAGTTATTTCATTTCTCACTTCTTTTATTGTATTATTTATCTCTTGCATTTCCATCTCAATCTTCCTTATGTTTTGAATTTCTTTGTTAAATTGTTCCTTTTTTTCATGGAGTTCCTTTTTTATGTCATTCATCTCCTTGTTTATGTTGTTTATCTCAGCCATGGTGCTCTGCCAGTATGTTTTCATTTCTCTCAGAGCCTTTAGATTGGCCAGTTTAAATTCTCTGTCACTTAATTCAGAAACTTCTAGGTCTAAGAAGCTGTCTTGACACATTTCCTGTTCTTTCTGAGGAGTTTTAGTTTTTGAGGAATTCATCCTGTCTGCTGGGTTCTTCCTCTTTGACATGAGGGCATTATGTTCAGTAGTGCCCAGGAGCCCAGACTGGTACTGTTGTGGTGTTTTGCTATAGGGCAGACACAAGGTGGTGCTGGGGGGGCAAGTTTTGGGAGACAGAGGGGTTGTTTATTTCTTATTTCTGGTCTCCTGCTACGTTTGGAGTCGGTGTGCATCTATCATAATCCCTCCACTTCCTGTAGTTAGTTAGTTGGTTGGGGAGGATGTAGGAAAGGGGAGAGGCCAACAAAAGGCACATTGGGGCAGCTCCACCTTCTACCCTATGCTGGGGAAGCTGGGTGATGCGTGATGTGGGCCAAGGCTGCTCTTGCTGGCTGGGGCAAATGCTATCAAATCTGCCTATCTTCCTGGACCTGCTTCCACGGCCAAATGTTGGGGCAGAGTCTGCGGGCTTGCACTGCTTTTTGGACCCACAGGCACACAAGCAGGTACGTGAACATGTCCGAAGCTGCGGGTCTGACCCTGCGGTAGGAAGGCAGCTGGCCAGCCCCCAGAACAGGCCAGGAACGGGTGCCTCTGCCCCGCGCCAGCAGCCAGTCCACCTCCACAGTGGGCCTGAATGCGAGCCGCATCCCTGCACAGGAGCCATGCACTCCCATGTGGCAGCCGACCCACCTCTGGAGCGGGTGGGGAACGGAAGCTGCAGCCCTGTGCAGGAGCCATGTGTGCTTGCGCTGTGGGTCCCAAGGGAGCCTAGAGCCAAGGTGTCATCTCTGCAGTTCAGAGTCCTCGCTCAGCCCTGCTACCACTCAGGAGTTCCAGAGGCTAGCTCCCAAGTTCTGCCTCCAACTCGCCGCTCCAAATTCCAGCTCCCCAGCATAGCTCCCCAGTGGACTCCCACTGTTCTGCCGCTTTGCTAGGGCTTTTCCTCTTGTCGCCTCTTGGCCTCTCCCCTCCCATGTACTGCAGTCAGCCGCGATTGGGTCCTGTTGCAATCCGTCTTTGCTCCCTCCCCTCTCTCCCGTTCACCCCCTTCTCTCCGACCTTTAGATATTTACTTGCGTTGCGTGGATTTCTCAGTTGCCATTTTTGTCACCCAGGGTCCTCTTTCTTGGCTCCTGGGTGGCCATTCAATTGTGTTTTCTGAGAGAGGTTTTAGGTACTTCCTCTCCAGTCGCCATCTTGTCCTCCTCCTTGTTGTATTCTTAATTGGGGTTATTTTAGAAAGATTCCAGTGTAATTTTGGCTATCTAGTATTTAATCTTATACACCTACTTCAGAACTTATATGAGCAATAAGACTCATACTTATTTTTGTGACACAAAGATCTCATTATCTGATAAAGGCAATGGTCATGAGATGATTAATAGAGTTATAATCAGTGGAAGCTAATGCTTAATCCACTTAATCTATAAACACTGCAAGCTTAGCCACTCTTCTACAGAAAGTCCACAACTTTCAACAGTTTTCCAAATGATCCCCCAAATTAAAAGAAGAAAAAATGAAATGAATTACTGTAATCTAGGTTGGGATCAATTGAAGGGAATCAAATTTATTTGAAAAGAGATAAAGTTCTAGTGTCATTATTGAATGCTATATCTAATGTTTGCTATGGAAATTATTTTTATTTACAATCTGGCTTTACTTCTTAAATTTAAACATATCTTTATGGTGTTCTTAAAATAAGTACATGATAACAGTAGTAAAAAAAGAAAAGGTTTGAAACATATATTAGCCTTTTCAAATTGTCAGTATTTTATGTTCTATGTGTATACTCAATAATATAGTTGATGCTCAGAATTCTTTTTTTTTTACTATTATTTTTTATTTTTAATTTGCGGGGGTTGGGGGGGTATGTGTGTAGTTCCCTGGCCATGGTGCTGACAGCGCCAGCACTGAAAACCCAAGCCACTACACTACCAGGGAACTCCCAGAATTCTTAGAGATAATAAACAGAGAGATGGGACATGTAAGTTGAGGCAAATAGCATTTAAGATTACTTTTGGTAAAGCCTTTAGCTTTTATTCAAATATTTGTTGAACATCTGGTCCACATTTTACTCTTTGCATTTAGTCTTTCCATTATAGCCCCTACATAGGGTTCTGTTCTTAGTCCATTCTTGTGTCCCAGGTAGGATGATCTTATTAACCCACTCATCTTGTAATACCATCCATATATTGATAATACCTATTTGCATCAACTTTCTTCTATTAGCACCATATTTTTTTCTGAGTTTCAGTCCTGTACTTTCAACTGACTATTCAAAGTCTGTCCAGAAAGTATCCAACCATGTCATATATAAAATAGAGGCATTTATTGAAGAAGATACAAGACACAAGACATATTGTACATAGGACAATGACTCCTAGCCCCTTTCAGAGTAGGCATCTTGAGATCTCACAAAATTCTAGTGTCTCTTCCTCCATTCAGAACACTCTGCACAATCTTTTGTTAGAATCACCATCAGCTACATCATCATAATTTCCTGAACCTCATTGACTGAAATCTCTTTCCTTTCAAAGGTGATTTTAGTTTTGGGAAAAGCCAAAAGTCACAAGGTGCCAAATTGTGGCTGTAGCAGGGTTGAATCACCTGGGTGGTTAGATGTTCCACCGAAAATGTCACAAGATGTGTGGTGCATGGGCAGGTGTACTGTCATCATGAAACTGTCAGTTCAACATAGCTGTGGCTATTTTTGTTGTATTGCATCTTTTAACCATCGAAGAACATTGAGGTGGTACTTATACTCCTTATTAATTGTTTGGCCTGGAGGAGCGTACTCATGATGAACAACACCTTCCCAATCAAAACACACAGTTAACATTGTCTTGATCTTGCTGCCACTTTCCTGTGTCTACGGGCTTTTAGAACCAGTGACTTCCATTGGGAGGACTGGGCTTTGTTTCCAGATCATTAGCTGTAGACCCAAGATTATGACCTTCATGAGGAAATCTGGTTCATTGACAGCAGTTTGAAACAAATTATTAGCAACTGCAGCATGATGTTCCTTCTGCTCTGGCAGCAGAAACCACGGAACAAATTTTGCTACATGTTTTGTGCTAAGATCCCTCATCAAAATCTCAAACACAGTTGTTTTTGGAATCCTCAGATCAGTTTCTACTTCATATACTGTCAATCACTGATCTTTGTTGATTGCAGCCTGTACATGTTTCACATTCTCGGGCGTTCTGCTCGCTGCAGATTCTCTAGCATCCACATTCACTTTCAACAAATTCTCAACCATCTTTGAAGAATTCATGCCACACTTTTATTTTCATGGCACTCATTGCATCATCCCTGAAACCCTTATGGATCATGCAAATAGTTTCAGTGGAGGAATGTTCAAGCTTAATGCAAAATTTGATGCAGATTCATTGCTCAGTTATTTTAAATGTGACGTCCAGCCAGTACACATTTTCACTCAACAGCCATCGAGTGCCCCCACTGACTAGTACAGTAAAGGTGTTACTGTTCACACATGCACATTCCAGTCCACTCTCCTTGGCTGCCAGGTTACATCAGAGCCACACAAACTGTTCTTGTAATATTGACAATGCCTAAATTTTTTCTGGACAGACCTAATATCGCCTATGCAATATGTCCAAATTAAACTTAATTCACTTTTTGCCTACAAACTTAAGAAATATATTTACATGAATAGGAAACATTCTATTGTAATTACAAACTAATGTTTACTATTTTGTTTAAGCAGTGATTGCAGAACATCTACTCACTGAAAGAAATGCTACATTTTAGCAAAGGTACTTCCATCTGCTCAACTTGAGGTAGCTATTTGTTTTCAGCAGTGATGATGATATAGGAAACTACTATAGGATTAAAGACCTATCATTGAGGAGGCCATGTGCGCATTAACAGTCAATATCTCCCTGTAAGTGTAAGAATGTTTTCCTAAATATTTTATAACTTATGATTCACATGTTAATCTGTTCTTCATTTTGAGTTTGAGTTCATTTTTGTATACCTGTATTAGGCATTTTTGTTGTTTTGCCAATGGATGTCCAGTCTGCAGACCAGTTGTTGAAATGTTCTTTGATTGTGATTTATTTTTGAGTGAAAATAAATTCAAAGCCCATCATGAGTTAATATTAATTTTGCTTATATCTAAAATAAAAATGTAGATATTTACAAGGTATTCTTCTAATATCAGTGTTAACTTATCCACATCTTTGAAAATATATGTAGTAATTTGGAATGTTCATTAGAAAAAATTTGTGGTTTTTTTTTTAAGCACATAATCTCAATTCCATTGTTTAGATAATACCACTTCTAGTTGATTATGTTCAAATTTTTAAACATAAACTTCTACTATTATACTTTTACTCTGTCTTAGTTTTTAAACCTGCCTTACAGCTTGGTAACATACTACCAAAATCTTTCCATTATGCTATTTTTTTTAAAAGAAAATAATGACTAAAGAAGAGCAATAAGTGAAATAATGAACAAATTTTATAAATATTATTTTTCTCTATCTGTCATCCCTTTTACATTCACCCTTCTACTACTCAAATCAGGAGTTCACTTACTCTTACCCAGACCCTATGTCATATTATGCTTATAAACATTTCTCCTTGCGTTTCTCTCTGTCTCTGTCTCTCTGTCTCTCTGTCTCTCTCTCTCTCTCTTTCTCTATCTCTCTGACCTGTTCAAGTTATGAACAAATAATCTGTATAGAACACAGCCTTACTCATTTTTATGCCAATATGCTTTTATAGATAAGTAATTGCTATTTTCAAGGTGGACGATTAAATGATTTTTTTTGAAAACTGAATTGAGAACTTCTGCCTTCAGTAACAGGAGACAGTACAAATTGAACCAATTATTCTGATTTAAAAAAAACAGAATATTTTTTGTATTTATTTCAAATTGGTCTAGGTGCAACACAATTATCATGTTATAATTTTATATATTCTATATAAGGTAATATTAAATTATATAGGTGATTGTCATATAGATATATAATAAATATAATACAGAAGTTTTTTCACAGCTTAGTACTTATGTCATCCTTTCATATAGTCTTTTGCAAAGTAATGTTTTTCTATTACTTTATTAGGTCTGATTTATCAATTTTTCTATTTTGTGGTTCATACATTTGATACCAGTTCAAAGAATTCTCATAAATAGACTCTAAATGTGTATGAGGTTTATACACTTTTGTGTATCTAAAGACAATCTTTGAAAAATACCCCATCATCTCAGTAAAAAACTTTTCTTAAACATTTTCTGCCTTGTTATCACTTTCTGAATAAATGAAGCAACCTATAGAATTGAATTATTCCTGCCAGATGTCTACCTTCTTTTTTACTGAGTCACTATAATACAGCATTCTTGACCTATTTGAATTAATTATGATTAAATTTAAAAGTTGAGTTGGTTGAATTGCTTCATCATTTAATTAAGATGGAGACAAAAACAATCGTTTTTCTATGCTTCTTTTTTGAAAGCGTGTGAGTTTTTTATTCTTGACTAAGTTTAATGGTACTTAAGATTTAGAATTCAAAACTTCAAATAGAGAATTTAAGTGCTTTGTGATTTCAGAGAATGTGGTTTTTTTTGTGAAAAGATTTCTCCCATATTATTTTTATATATTAAAAAAAGTCCAAAAATGTTATGTTATCTTTCTGGGATAAAAATGATTAGTGTAGAAGTATCTATAGCTCCCTCTCCTCAACAACACACACACACACACACACACACACACACACACACACACACACCCCTCCTTCTATGGAAGATAGTTTGTTTGATCAGCTTTTCTAGACTTTAGCTGGATTGATCTCATTAATGTGTAGATTGAAAAATTTAATGAAACCAAGAAAAGTCTTACTGACCTACAATAAGCAAGTAGAAGTATAATGGGCAATAAAATGAGAGGATATGATAAAAAATACACCAGAGCTGGGAGAAATTTATCAGTTACAGAGGAGGCTGACAGTGAGGGAAGCTTGCTAAGGCCATGTAGAATGGGATAGTAAAAACCCCATTTAGGATTGACATTGTACAACTTTTCTTTGAAATATTCTGCTGTGCTGAATCTTAAAATAGAAGCAAGAAAGCCATTGTTTTAGTTCACAATTGAATTATAACTTCATTGAAGACAGTAAGCACATTTTCAAGTACATCTTCTATCAATAAGTAGTGTCAATAAATATATGACTTGTAGGGACATAAAACCTGTTTGCAGTTTTTCCAAGAAAAGAAGGTAGCAATAACTGGGATGAGGGGAAAGAAGAGTGAGTCTTTCTTCCTCGTTGCCCCTTCTTTTAGATTCTTAAAATGTTCTATTTTCTATTCAAGCTCTTCAATTTAGAGGCTTTGCATGATAAAAGACAAGTACTCTGCAGAGTCCTCAAACACTCTTGACTAGGCTAAAGGCAGTCTTTCTAGTAGCTTTGTTACCAGAAAATGGGATGTCCTTGTCGACACAACGTCCAGGTTCTTGATATCTCGAGCAAAGAATTGAATGAGACACACACAAAAGTGAAGTGGTGAAACAAAGAGATAGTTTATTGAAGGGAAAGTACACTCCAAAGAGTAGGAGCGGGATCAAGCAAAGGAAGTGGCTCAGGAGCCCCGATGAATAAGTCTTTGGGGCTTTTATTCTAAGTCTTCAGAGGAGACACCTCTGGGCCTGGGGTCTCTTGATTGACAAATTTGATTGACAAGGGGTCTGCCTTCTGACTGCGCATGCCCTTTCCCAGAGTTCAGTCAACTTCTGGGCATATGATGATATTACAATGATGGTATAATGAGGTTCAGGTAACTCACTGTGCAGGCCTTAGGAGCTGGCCAAAGCTGGTGGGCTTCTTGGGCCCTCTGGTTTCCCTGTCTTTGTCTGGAACTTCCTCCTAGTCCGGGGCAGGGATTACTTGTGAAAGGGTGGTATCTAGGCATAACAATTCCAGCAGGCAGTCTCATAGGAGGGGTCCCAAGATCCCCCTATTCTATCTACCTTCCTCACATCCTCTTGAGAGGTGTGATCCCCACAAATCTCCATGGGAGGCTGAGGGGGTGGAGGTCTCATCTTTTGTATCTGCTTCCTGCTGAGGATGGTCATTGTCCCTACCTATTAGGGATCCACGGAGCTCTCACCCTATCTGATCTAAAGGGGAAGGGGTCTCAAGATCCGCCATGTTGACTCCTTTGGTTGAGATAGACTGGAAGCCTTGTTGAGGTACCTCTAGTATCCTGATGGTTTCTAGGTTAGGACAAAATAATTCAGTTAGTACTTTAAAGGCATTGATCAGAGAAATAGGTTTTAAAGCCCTTGTCACTAGGTGGTTTCAGGATAGAAAGTCTGTTGCTCGGGGTGAGGAGCCAGAGAAAATTGATAAGGAAAGCGGATTAAGAAAAGGTGAATCTAAGAACTAAAGAACAAGGAAAAGGAGTCTTTATTGAAGTGGGGGGATGGCTGCTCTACTTGGCCCACATCAGCTTAATGATCCCTTTTAGGCTAATAGTACACAAAACTGAATGGTTAGCTCTATCTTCCTGTTAAACTTTAATTGCCATTTTTAGTGTCCTTGTGGAATTCTAACAGTACCTTAAACTCAATCTTTTTGAATTTAGGTCTACCTAGTCAAAGTTATCTTTTACTCTTTCCTTTCATATAGCCCCATATTTCACATAAAAATATGTAATTTATTTCATCTGTTAATATTACTGTAGCTATCTCTTGTCACTTGTCTGCTGAGATCATACTCCATACCACCTTTGTCAGCCACCTGGACTACCCTGAAAGCCTTCTAACAGTGAGTCTTTTTTGTCACTCTGGCCCATTCTAAATATATCAGCCAGAGTGATTTGGTAAATCCTTTATTAAATCACCTCACTCCCTCACTTAACAATTCTCTGAAGGTTTTCGTCGCCATTACAATGAAGTCCACCCTTTTTACCCTGTCCTACCAGATCCTGTATAATTTGCCTGGCTAACCTCTCCAACCACCTCTCCCTTGGTTTTCTTACTTTCTTACTGTGTTTCAAGCACACAACTTTTTTGTTTGTTTGTTTTTTTGTTTTTTGAATCTTAAATAGATAATCATGTTTTGATATTTTTCAAGATGTTTGCATATGCTTTAAGCCCTATTTGGAATACCTGCCCCACTACCTCCTTCTTGCCAGTTTGCTCTTAGGTTAAATAGCAATCCTTCAGAGAGTTATCTCCTGGTCGTGGTATCTCAAGGCAGCTTCTTAGATCCCCAACTCCCATAAGCAATGTATTCATTTGCATATTTATTGTTTTCTTCCAACTCTCACCCTTAAGGTACCATGTAATTTTGAAAGATTTTTTGGTATTTTCCTAATCTGGAATGGAAAGTAACCTCAAAGCTTGACATTTTTAGACTTCTTTAAACACCAAAAAAACTTTCTTTTACCTTGACCCATATATACATCTGCAGCTATATTATTCTATGTAATTCATTTATTTGCCTAAGTTCTAGCAAAATGAAACCAAATATTACTTCCCAAACACACCTAAAACTTTGATCCCATGTATATATGTTCAAACTAATTTTTTTCTAGGGAATTAGAATGTAAACATCTGTGTGTGATCACTAATTCCTAAATATCATTTTATATAAATTTAGATTGAAGTTTTTCTTCTGCTCTGTGACTGAAATAATGATCTAAATATTGTAAATACTCCTATACCACATGCAGTTCATTTTTAAAATTGTGCTGTCATTGAATAAGGACATTTATAAAAGAATATATACTTTAAAAGAATATAAGAAGAAAACTATAAATAGAGGATTCTAACAGTCTTCTTTACATAAATGAATAGCTACTTTTTAGGATAATGTAAGTTTACAAATTATATATGCATTTTTTTATTATCAGTCAGCTAGATAGAATACCATATTCTTTTTTTCTGGTAACAAAATACAAACAGAAGAGACAGGTAAGATCTACATTTATTCTAGCCCTCTATTACAGGAAGAAATATAAGTTATAAACTTTTTATTATTTTTATCTACAAAATGGTAATGACTCTTATTCTCTTTTGTTACTTCTTAATCCTAGCTGTTTTATCCTAATATTCCAAATCTCTAACAGGTAGAATATCTCAAAGTTCAGCATTTGATCCTTTTCTCTTCTTTAAATAGCCTCCCACCTTTGGTGAGTTCATGCAGTCTCATGACCTTAAATACCATGTACATGTTAATGGTCCTCAATGTATATCTTTAACTGCTATTGCTTTTGAATTTCAAACTCAATTTTCAGCTTCTTACTAACATCCTTTCTTGGATGTTTTGAAGTTTTCAAACTGAGTATGTGTGATATTGACCCCTGTTTTAATCTCTCTCAAATCTGTTTATACCTAAGTGTATCCTTTCAGTTGCTTAAAACAAAATATCCTGGTGTTATCCTTGACTGCCTCTTCATCCCCCACCCCTACCCTTCAATGTTGGCTCTTCCAGAATCTGGCAGCTTCTCGCTTGCTCTGCTGGTACTTCTCTCAAACAAGAATCACCTCACTGGCCTTTCTGCTTCGACTTTTACCCCAATACAATGAATTAATACAGAGAAGCAAGCAGAAGGACAGAGGTCCTTCTAAGCCTAAGCCACATCATGTATCCCTGACACAAACCCCATGCTGACTCCCTAGTCCATTCAGAGAGAAAGCCATAGATCTTATATAGTCTATAAAATCCCATGTAATTGTGCCTCCCCACCTTAACGCTCTGACTTCCTTTCCTATTCTTTCTAACCTCACCCCCAATAAGAGATTCAGGCACACTAACCTCTTTGGTTTCACTATAAAGATTGCATATTTGCTATTTATTTTTTTCCTGAAATCACTATTTCTAAACCACTTACCTTCTTAAAACTTGCTCAAATATTTACCCTATTTAATATTATAATCTGCACCTCCCAGCCCCTTACACTCCTGATTCCAAGTATGCTGATAAACTTTTCTTGGTTTCCATACTTACAAATCTAAAATAATTCATTCACTGTATCAATTTTTATTGTCTGTCACTCATAAGCTTTGTAAATATAAAAATCTTGTCTCTTTTATGCACAGATATACCCAAATGTCTAAAGGAATTGCAGGTACCTTGTATTCACTTAATAAATTTTATTAAATTAATGAAGTTATATGACAATTATAAGAACATATTCTGATTTTTTGGGGTATGTTTAAAAAAGAAAAATAATTAATGATCATATTCAAGACTAAATATGCTCATATATATGTGTGTGTATACATATACATATTATATATATAAACACAACATTCTGATGCATAAAAGTCTTCATATTGTTGGCAGAGAGAATCTGACATTGAAGTGCAATACATGAAATAGAAACTGCTTTTTTTTTCCTATTCTGATGAGAAGAGAAGCAATAATGTTCACAGAGGATCTTACTTTACTTGGAATTGGTATTGGGAAATAAATGTCCTGAGATTCTCCCTTGTGTTGTCAGAAATATCAATATCAGAACATGGCTTGAATACAGCATTAACTAAGTGGTAAAGCTGGTGACCAGATACAGACAGGATGCCTGAAGGGAGTAAGTAGTTCCATAAGTATCCATTCTCCTTGGATGGAAATGGGCAGGAAATGGGCAGAAGGCAGTATTTTAATCAGGCATTTCTACCTCTAGTAGAAAGAGCAGTTTAGGCATTTTAACTGTAATAACTAAGGCTTTTTGCTAGGTAAGTCATGCACAGGCCAGCATCACAGCAGTCTATAACCTTGAAGCTTCAAAATCACTTCTCATAAATGGATATCAATGTTTTCAGCATGTTAAAAATAATTCATAACTATTTTCAAAAAGTATTTTTCTTAATATTAACATAGAAGTATGTATGCATAGTTTGGATTTAGTCAACACTTATATTCTCAGAATAAAATTATATGACTTTAAAAGAAATAAATTTAATAAACCAAAACCCGTGGTTTTGAATAAGAAATTTAACTTATTCTTCCTGAAGAAACTTAAAAATGTTTCTTCAACAGTTCCATTGAAACAATTGCTACATGTTAAAGAAATTGTCTAAATTTTATCATAAAAACTTTGTATACTGTATTTTTCTGAAGTATAGAGAAGGTGTCCTAAATTAAATATATATGAGTGCAATTACTATCTGGCAAACAAAAATTTTTAAGTGTGTCAATAAAATAAGGAATGACTGTCTCTCCCCTATTAAGTACTATATTGGTATATTTAAGAGAAAAATGTCATCCTAAATTCAAGTCTACTCTCTGTATCTCAGGAAAGTTAACCTAATATCTGACAACATCAGTTAATTACTCAAATTTTCTGACACACACACACACACACACACACACACACACACAGAGAGAGAGAGAGAGAGAGAGAGAGAGAGACTGCACAGCTGCCTTAAGGCAATGCAAGAGGATGTGAAAATTAAAATTTATCTTATTTCTAATTCACAGGATAGTTTCCAAAGTCAATCACTGTTAACAGATTTAAATTTTCCATTCAAAGAACTATTAATTTATCATATACATAAAACTATTTGTCAGGTTATGCATTTAGGTAGTATCTATTTTTTAACTCCATTTTTTAACAAAGGATGTTAGTGCACCCTGACTTTTTCCTCTTAGCCCCAACTTTGACTCAGTGTGTTAACATTGTTCTATTGTCAAGCTTTACGGTAGGAATGAGATATTGAGTGGGACTTTTCATTTCATCTCTGAGTTATTGACAAAGGCACCAGGCCTGCAGCTATTAATAATTGTTGGAATTACCTGCACATTTTCAGTGCCAGACACAACTTTGCAGTGCCAGACACAATTTTGCGGCGCATAATGAGAGACAATAAAAGCAGCCCAGCATGCATAACTCCTAATAGCTTACAGATTTATTAGAAAAAATGTTGATTAATTGAAGAGATTTTGTAAGTGATTCAGAATGCTATAATATTAAGGATAACTTTTTTTTCACAGCCAAGTTAGTAGGAGTCAGGGAGAGAAATGCTTACAGACATTGGATGTCCCCAAGTAGGAGAAGGCTTGAATCTCAGTCCCCGGCAAGATGTATGCTGCTTTATAGAAGTTGTCGGCATGCCTCATGCTACCATAAGAGTTTCTATGAGAAATTCACAGGAGTTCCAGGAATCTGAAGACATATGTGAAAATAGGTACTTGTGCATGCCCTGTCATTCCAAGACTATTGAAGGCTGGACTTTACTGGAAGAAGAAGGAATAAGTGCTGGTCAATTCAGCAGAGCGAATTGTTATCAGCAATTAGTTCTTCTGAGTCAGTTCCATGCAGTTTCCCAAGAAAGGTGTTCTTCCTATGCAATACTCAGCCTTTGTTCTGCTGCGACAGTGAACAGCCAACAGTCCAGAGAACTCCATGGATGACTAGATAAAATGTTATTTTTCATTTTTATATTATGCCAATCTGTGCACCCTAATCCTGGAAGAACCAGAAGCAGTATAGTGAGCAGGAAAGATGGAATGGAAAGGAAAGGGCAAAATGATGAAAGGGCAAATCAACTCCTCAATTCTTGATCCCTGGTTCTAAGCTACAGGTAAGACCTGAACTTCTGGGAAAGAACTGCTGCTTACACAAATGTGAGGATGGAATTGCAGCTTCATCTCTGAAACACCTTTAGAGACAGGTGACTGTGGTATAGTTTGCTTTCACTTATTCCTCAATAAAACGATATCAGCCTTCTAATTAATAATAAATATAAATTATTTCAATAATATTGACTATTTTATTTTTCTAAATAATCTCAGTAATATAAATGAAGCAATAGTTCTCTTTGATCTCTGATTTAAATATCATTTCTAACACATTTGTTTCATGTATTTTTCTAGTTCTTTCCACAATGCATTTATTTGCACATATGGAAATGCATTTTTATAACCACTGCAAAATAATTCTTATTAAAAACAAGCAAAAATCCCCTTTCTATTTGGTTCTAATGTTCTTTGTTTACCTGAGTCTCTGCTTTATGGATCTTCATATTAGCTGGAAGATTGATCCATAGATACCCTGAACAAGACCCTGTGGAAGTCATTACAGTTTTTGTACACACTCTTCAAACCAACTTATTAAGTTTCAAACATTTAAATAACATGCTTTTGTATATCCTTACTCAGTAGTTTCCTGTACTGCTCCCCTTTTAATTCTAGAACTGGGCATATTAAAAAATAATTGTGCCAATGGTATACAAAGTATAAATTGACATAAATAAGGAAAAGAATGCATAAAACTTCAGATGCTTGATGAGATGGAAATTGAAGCTTGGAGAAGCCGAATAGTTTCCTCAGGTTTGCACAATTGGTCTTGGGTAGTCTTGAGAAATACATCTAGTTTTCATTTTCTTTATTCTATACCCTTTTTCCATTATGCCTTTACCCAGGGGGTACAGCACAGTTAAGGATAGGAATAATTGCATTTCAAGGATAATATGCCAGTGGCTACTGTAAACATAATGTGAACTTTCTTAGGAATGATTTTTTCAAATTAAATTTATTGGGGTAACATTGGTTAATAACATGTGAGTTCCAAGTGTACAATTTTGTAATATATCATTTATATATTACACTGTGTGGCTCACTACTCAAAGTCCATCATCACAACCCCTTTGACCTTCTTTAACCTCCCTCTATCCCCTTCTCTTCTAGTAAACATCATACTGTTTTCTGTTTCTATGAGTTAATTTGCTTTTTGCTTTCTGTTTATATCCCACTTATAAGTGAAAATATATAGTCTTGTTTTTTTATATCTGACTTGTTTTGTTTAGCGTGATACTCTAGGAGCGGATTTTTAAGTGATGCAAACAATATTGAACTTCCCTGTGTATAGTTTTGGCTTACAAGAATGTGGCAGATTTCCAAGTTTCTTTCTTCTGTTTTTCACTTATTTCTTTTTTCAGACAATCTTTTTTTCTCAATTTATTCCAAATTCCACAAGCTGAATGATACAAATCATATACTCTCATGCAGGCTTATAAAGATTCAAAGACACACACACACACACAAACACGTAAAGAGAGTGCCAAAAAATATATACACATTTTAAGATAAAAAGCTGTATTAAAATTGTAATACTCAATATATACCAATAATAAAAGACGAATACAAGTCACATTTGATTTCTGCAATTACAAGAGGTGCTCAAAGTGGTTGCTGTCAGCATCCAGACACTTCTGATTATGACAAGCTATTGCTTGAGCAACATTGACCAAAGTATTTACTTGTATCACTACGCACGCCATTTCAATTTCTTCCCAAAGTATCACCAGTGTTGCTGGTTTTCTATGGTACACCACATCCTCTAATGTCCCCATAGGTAGAACTCAAGGGGTGTTAAGTCAGGATAAAATGGGGAAAATTCAAACAACATTCTCAAATTTCAAATACCACTTCAAATTGGCCTTGTGCTCCTCCAACTACAACCATGATTGTGTCATTTTCTTTGACTATCCTGCCTGTTGCATGTTGATGCTAGTATTCATTTGATTAATGCCATCTTTTGAGCAGATATCATACTACACTTTGCTACCATAAGTCAATTCAACTTTGAAAAGTAATACGTAGATAACTGCACTTAAAGTGTGTATACATTTTTTTGGCACCCTGGCACATTATACATATAAGGTAAAAAATTTCGCTAACTCATCCTAGAAAAAGTGCTACATACCTCATTGCTGAGTATCAATCACTGCAATCACCTTCAAACTACTCCCCTTGGGAGGCTATGCACCAATGTCAGCACCTAATACTTCCTTGAAAGCAATTTTTGTAACTCTTTTACTGGAATGGCCATCAGAGCTGTTGTTGTGCCCCAAATCGACAATTAAGTTGACAAACTTGCCACCGTGCACTTACATTGGCAGCACTGCACAAACGACTCAGTAGGGTGTCATAACCTTGGTTGTTTGTACAGTACTGCCAATGTAAGTGCACAGTGGCAAGTTTGTGAACTTTATTGTCAGATTTTGGGTACAATGACAGCTCTGATGGCCATTCCAGAAGAAAAGTCCCAACATTGCTTTGAGGAATGGGCTAGGCTCTGGCATCAGTACATAGCTTCCCAAGGGGAGCACTTCGGAGGTGACTGTAGTGATATTCAGCAATGATTTATGTAGCACTTTTTCTAGGATGAGTTCGTGAAATTAATTGTCTGACCTCGTGTGTGTGTGTTTGTGTGTATGTGTGTATTATACATATATAATACATTTAACATATATATATGATAGTATTAGGCCTATATATATATACACACACACATATATAGGTCTAATACTAGTTTTTAAAAGTAAAGCAAAATTAAGTCAAAACATATATCCCACTATAAAAACATATTGATACATGTAGAAATTTAGAAAGAAAACAGTAACCCAGGTTTTGCTAAGTCCCATGTAATATCTAGATACATAAAAATGTTTGTTAGGGCTAAACTAGTCAGAACAAAAGGCATACAATGGAAAAGGCTTGCAAAAGTCTTTGGCTCATAAAACTGTTTGCCCCCTTCCCCCTCTAATCACATCCTCGTTGAGTCTTGCAGAAACAAAAACATTCTGATAAGACAGAGTTTGTTTGAGTTTCAATGAAATCCACCTTCCTTATTTATGTCAATTTATACTTTGTATACCATTGGCACAATTAAAATGTGGTGAATGTGGCTGTCTAGCAAAGCTAACTTATGTTTTAAACTGATAACTTTGATTTCCAAAGTTGAAGATATAATTTCATGGACATTAGCATGCACATTTTCCCCTTGGTACTAGAGAGAAGCCTGGGTTTTCAGTCTTTTAGAGAGGAATGTTTCCGCTGGAGTGGCAGGGATCATCAGTAGGAAGATTGGAAAAAAAAGATCAGAGACATTATCACCTTAATTGTGCTAATTAACATGAAAAACGAATTGCTTTTCTTCCCAAAAAAATGTCTTATTCTCCTTTTGCCTACATCACACAAACAAAATTTATATAGAAAAAAAAAAGCATTATTATGTTCAATTTACAAAAGTTTGAGGACCAGGAAGAATAAAGAACTCTTGGAAACTCTTGAAATTCATGACACTTTTATCCAACTGAAATGCTGTTAGTTGGTTGGAACTGTCAGAAAATCAAACATTACTAAATTGCTTGTTTTGGCAAAACAGATTGCACCTCTATAGGGAAATTATCAGTTATTCAATTTATTCATTTCATGCATGTCAAAAATAGACAATAAATGATTGCCTTAATTGTATGCAATAACTAGCTAATACATTGGAAGTTGAGAAAAGCAGACTTGGCTAAATTTTGAACTTCAAATAGATTTTGGGTGACCATCTGTATCATGATAGACAGTGCTACTGAAAGTGTGGTTCACAGAATTGCAGGATCATCACCACGTAAATTTATATATCACGTAAATGGAACATGATATAAAATTTAAAGCTTAAATTGCATTTAAAAAGGCTATGTTACCAAGTAAAGGAAGATGAGGAACTATGAGCAGAGACCTCTTCATCCTTATATTAAGGCAAATGTCACCTAAAATGTTTGAAGATCAAGACAATAAAAGTAACCTCTGATTACCTTACTAAAAATAATTACATCCACATAAAATATTGGGTACTGAATATTACTAAACACCATGACCTTAGAAATATATTTCTAGTTATATATAATATTAATAATACAAATTTTATATAGTTACATATAAAAATATAAATTCTTAGATTTTTCAACGTTGATTTTTGACTGTATCTATGTGAAGTAACATGAAAGTTGTACAGTTGAAGAAACTGAGACTCAAATCTATAGAAACTTGACCAAGATCACATAGCTATAAAAGATTTAAACTTGGATATGTCTGACTGCAAATCTCATTTTTTTCTAGTAACTTTTACTCCCTTTTAAACATTATAATAAGCAGTATTTGCTCTTTTGATATGTTAATGAATAATTTTTTCAATAGCACCTTTGTTAAAGTAGCATTTTACTGGAAAGCAATGAAATAAAAAAGCAAGTAATTAGCACTGTCTGAAGTATTATGTGAAACACAGAAAAATATATATTTATTTGCTTCTTTTCCATCTTTCTTACTTTTCTTGTTATCTTGTCATGCTATTTGTTTCTGCTGACTTTGAAATTAAAAATTGCACAACGTTTTTAGGTGCCATAAAGGTCATCTCCTTTTGGCTGGTTGATGTTGAATTTGAATGTTTTTCTTAATATCAGTATCTGACTGCCTGTATTTGTTAATTTTCCAAAAAGAAAGTTTTTCTTTTTCTATTTTTAAGGTCCCAGTCAATCTTTAATCATATATCATCTATAGAATTATATTAAATAGTCACCAGTTCTATAACGTTTGGGCTGTTATGCAAAAAGTCAACAAAACACACGGCTAGATTAGCTACGCTTTCCCTACTTTTTTGGGCACATACCTAAAGTTGTATGACAACTCTATAAACACTGCTATGTTTATGTACTTCTTAACTTTATAACTTAAAGTATAGCACACATACAGCAAAATGTACATGAAAATAAATTTACAACTTATTTTAAGATAAAAATCTGAATACTTGTGCCACCACCACCAGGTCAAGAAAAAGAATGTTGTAAGCATCCAGAAATGACCTCTTGACCCTGGACAATCATTACCCTCTCCCTCCTACCCAAGATAACCAGTATTCTAACTAATTACTAATTAGTTAATATCCTAACAATTATAAACTAGTGCTGACCCTAATTTTTTCATCTGTTGAGAATCATGATTTATGTTACTTTGTGTATTCTTTTACTCAGGATGGTCTTTGTAAGATCCATACATGTTGTGGCATGAAATGTATTTATTTTTATTGCTGCATATTATATTTTATGAATATGCTAAACTGTATTTATTCATTCTAGTATTGATAGATATTTGGGTTATTTCTAGTATATTTATTCTGAATAATGCTGCTTATAACCATCTTAAATAACTCTCCTTACATACATAATTTTATTATAGAATAGACCTAGAAATAGAACTATTCATTCATATAGTATGGGTGTATTGGTGGTTGTATGAGTTAAAAGTCCTTAGTGTTTAGGTGGGCCTACTGCTCCTTACCTATCCCAATACTTTGTGCTACACCATTTTGTTTTCCTTTTTCTCAGCCTACTAGATATGTGGTGGGGTTTCATTGCAATTTCAATGGGCATTTCTATGTTTATAAGTGAGTTTAAGTACTTTTTTATGTGTTTATCAGCCAGTGCAAACTTCTGTTTTGTAAAGTACCTATGTCTCTTGACAATTTTTTCGTGCTAGGTTGTTCATTGTTTTATTATTGATATTAATGAGTAATTTGTAACTCACTCACATGCAGTGAGTGTGTTTCCTTTTGTTGGTTACCTGTGTTGCAAGAGTGTTTTCTCAATATTAGGTTTGATTTTTCTGTAGGTTAATGTTTTTAACTTTTATGTAGTACAATGTCAATGTTTTCCTTTCTTTTCAGTGATTTTTGTCTCAATCAATTAATAGTTTAATATCACCGAATCATAAATTTTTTTATAGTATGAATATTCTAGAAGTTTTATATATGAGTTTTATATTTATTATATTGCAAATAATTAAGTTTGTAAACTCATCCTAGAAAAAACGTTATATACCCCATTGCTGAGTATCACTACAGTCACCTTTGAAGCACTCCCCTTGGGAAGCTATGCACTGGTGCCAGCGCCTAGTCCACCCTCCAAAGCAGTTTTGGAGCTCTTTTCCCACAATGGCCATCAGAGCTCTCGTGTCATATGATGCTTGATATCCTGAATGTCATCACAATGACTTTCTTTCAATATTTTCTTTACCTTTGGGTAAAAATAAAAGTCACTGGGGGGCAAGATCAGGAGAGTAGGGAGGGTGTTTCAATACAGTTATTTGTGTACAGGCTAAAAACTCTTCACAGACAGTGCCATGTGGGCTGGTGCATTGTCGTGATGCAAAAGCCATGAGTTGGTGAAAAGTTCAGGTCGTTTTTCTCTAATTTTTTCATGCAGGCTTTGCAGCACTTTTAAATAGTAAACTTGTTTGACTTTCTAGTTGGGACAAATTCATAATGAACAATACCTCTGATATAAAAAACTGGTTAGCAACATCATTTTGACTCTTGATTTGGATTGACGGAACATTTTTGGTCATGGAGAAGTAGCTGGTTTCCATCGTGCACTTTGATGCTTTGTTTCAGTCATATTTCTACACCCATGTTTCATCACCAGTGATAACACAGCTAAAAACATTGTCTTTCTTCTCCAAAAGTCTTGGCAAACTTTGACTCTTTTTTGTTTTTGTTCATCGGTGAGCTCCTTCAGGACATTTTCTACACACACCTTTCTCATACCAAGATTTTCAGTTAAGATTTTCCTAACTGTTTTTCTATCAATGTTTACTTGATCCACTATGCTTCTCATTATCAGTAGACAATTTTGACGTACGATTTGATGAAGTTTGCCGTGTTTTTATAAGTTCTGCTTGTTACTGGCCGCCCTGACCTCTCTTCATCAGTGATACTTTCTCTCTTCTCAGAAAACCTTTCAATCCATTTGTACACTGCCGTTTCCTTAAGGGCATTATCCCTATAAACTTGGAATAACATGTCCCTGATTTCACTTCCACTTTTGTCAAGTTTAACAAGAAATGTAATGTTTGTTCATTGCTCTAATTCAAGCGCCAACATTCTTGCAATGGCACACAAAAGCACACAGCAACAATAATGAACACCACTCAGCAAGACATCACCACACGTTGACATGAACACAGCTGTGAGACAGATATACCAGGTTATGAAACTTTACCGAGTTGTTTGTACAGTGCTGCCAACGTACTTGTAAGCACACAGTGGCAAGTTTGTGAACTTACTTGTCTGACCTCATATGTATGTGTCCCATATTAATTTATTTTGGCTTGAATAATTAGATCTATAACACACTTGATAATTATATTTCTAGGTGTGAGGAAATATTCAAGTTGCATATTTTCTGTACAGATAAATTTTCTGTTTTTATTGAAAAACAGTCATTTATTTCAGATAAAAAATGATTATCAATTTTATGAATGACTTGACTATTCTAAACCCTTTACATTCTTGTATAAATTTAAGAATCAGAATTTTAATTTACATATGCACTTGTACACACACAAAACTTGAAATTTTATTGGAATTGTATTAAATCTAAAGAGCAATATTAAGAAAATTGATATTCATGAAATACCTTGCAAATGAAATATGACTGGTTTTCTTATAGGTCATCAATGTCTCTAAAAAATGTTTTAAAGTTTCCTTAGAATTCCAATATTTATTAGCTTTATTTTTAAATATGTGTGGATATCTGTATTTTTTGCTATGGCAATAGTATTTTTCAAAATTTATTCTGACTTTTTCATATAGAAATATAGTTAAATTTTTATAGTCTCTTTGTGTCCAGCAACCTTGTTAACATTCATTTTCTAAATATTCTTCATAATTATATACTGTTCTTTTATGGTTATCCTACTATTTTTGGATTAATGTGTTTCTATACAGAGAAGATGTTCATATCATTTCAATTCTTTACTATTGGTTGAGTCTTCCTATATTGCTCCCATATAATCAGTTTTTATAAATTGACTTTTAAAATATAAATTCTGTTGTTAGGTGCAATAGTCTATGTGTGTTAAGTGAAGTTTATCAGTCATGTTGTTCAAATCTCTGTTTTTACTGTGCTGCATTGTCAATTGCCAACTCTCCATTACCAATAT
This sequence comes from Lyroderma lyra, assembly GCA_004026885.1. NCBI lineage: Eukaryota > Metazoa > Chordata > Mammalia > Chiroptera > Megadermatidae > Lyroderma > Lyroderma lyra. The sequence continues at coordinate 54,718 of PVJL010005235.1, read as the reverse complement.
TTTCTTCTCAGGCCCCTTGTACCACAGAGGAAATGCTGGGAGCTATATTTCCCAGAATTCCCAGTAAGAGGCACTTTAGTGAGCTGTGGTTCCTAATGGATTTCAGTGACGCTATCTTATTTCTCATCTACCCACTTATGTCTTGCTGAGTTTTCAGAATTATACATAGATACTATTTCACATCTGGATGCTACTATAATCCCTAAGAATGGCAGCTGGCCAAGAGCATTACAACTGTAGATTATTTCATTCAATCAGAAATTGTCATTTTTCAAAACTGGGATTTATCTGTACAAGGACCAGGATTTGCTTACTGTGTCCTTAATTCTGTAATTAGGCTCTATAGAGTCCCCACAAAGTATGTGTAAGATTATCAGGGGTCCCTTTTCTTTGATAGATCCTGTACTCCAAAATTGGTTTTCTTAGTTCTTCAACTTTGTAAAACTCTGCTGTCTCTTTCAGAATTGTTACATGCTCTTCTTGCAAAAGCAATGGCCAAACCAAACTTTCTCACCTAGATTTCTTCTCTTCTCAGATCTTAGAATCATGTATTTGCAAGACTCTGTTAGATTTTTCAATGGTATTAAGCAAATTTGTGTTACATTTTATACACTTTTTCCTAGTTATTCATAGTAGAACAAAGTCTGGATTTATTTAGTCTGACATACCAGGAATGGAAGTCATTTATATTTTCTTCTCAATATGCATTTGAGAACAATTAAATACTTGTTTATCATTGTCAAAAAAGAATAAAACACACATTTTACAAAGAAATAGACTGTAATTGTTGGTTGTATCTGTAGACACAATACTTGGGAAAGGAAAAGTATAAAAGAAAAATGTACTATTTCATTTAATTTATATGAGGACTGTCAGGAAAGTATCCAACCATGTAATATGAAAAATAAAGGCATTTATGACTGGATTTTTTTCTGGACAACCATTGTATTTTTATATGTGTGATCATGAATTTCTTAAACAATCAGGACTTATTAAGAAAGTTAAAATGTATAAAAGGCATATATTTTTCAATATTTATGATACTAAGAGTATTATAATAATTTTCCTGGCTTATCTCAACTTTTAATGTTAATAATTGCTGTCAAATTGGTCACACTAGTGTTCTAGATTCTCTCCAAGTGCTGTAAGTCCTGCTAATGAGACTTTCTCAGATATAAGGATATGCCAAGTTACTTCAATGTTATGGTTTAAAAATAAGAATAAATGATCTCCTTTCCAAATTTTCTTAAAAAATAGAGTTCATTTCTCAAAAATAGCTCTCATAGTTTCCCCCATACTAGTTTTAATAAATTGCATATCTCCTATAGTCAGAATAAATTGAAACATTTTGACTTATTTTATAAGAACATATTTTTATCCTAGCAATGTTATCTAATAATAAAAAATCTTGCTGCTTAACCTACAAAAAATTTTTAAAGTCAAAATAAATTTTCTAGAGAAGAAATGTTTTCAGGAAGAAACTTACAAGTGATTTTTTTTGTATTGAGATGAACACCCAGACTTTGTATTATTAATAGAAAAAAAAAGGCTATAAATTTCTTTAAGATTTTTTCCTACTTGACAGTGTATAAATAAATTGCTGAGCACTTCCTGAATCCTTGTATTTCACAAACTATAAGAAAATGGGAGCAAAATCGTTGTCATTCAAAGTTTAACAGTAAAGTGACTGCATTAAGATATAGATAGATAGGATATAGTCATTCCTGTTTAAATCAGCAACAAATTTGTTTAAATTCTACTTCTTTTTTATTCATGTAGAAGTACATTTAGGAAACAATTATTCCTTGTTTAAATCAGCAACAAATTTGTTTAAATTCTACTACCTACTTTTTGATGTAGAGTGCATTTTTGCATATAGTTATAAAGCTATAATGGACTTCCCTAATGTTCATTAAAAAGTATTTTTAAAAACCTGTTCTAGGTGACTCTTCTTTTGTTCACTTTGTACCAACCATCCTTACTATCTTGCTGTTTCTCCAACCATGTTCTTACCTAGACATGTGTCATTTTTGTTTCTCTGCGTGAAAAGTATATTACTCAAAAATACTTACTGGCTTCCTTCTTACTTTATACAGGTCCTTTCTCATAGTTCACCTAATTTGATAGGTTTTTGCAATGCAAAGTATCTAATTTAGTGCTCTCTTCCCTTACTCTGCTTGGTTTATCTTTCCGATTGTCCTCACTCCCTGACATGATGTAAGTGTGTTTGTTTATTTACTGTGACCCTACACTGGAATATAAATTTTATGAGAGCACGCTTTTGGTTTTGTGTTCAATACCCCAGCACGTGAGTGATGTCAGGTTCAGAACTAGCTCTGAATTCGTGTTTGCTCTTGTATGAGGCTTGAATGAGGCTTTTGGCTGACAAGGGCATGAGTTTCTGCTTCTTCCTGCCATCCTTGTTTCTGTAGATTTCTCATCATTATTAGATAGAACAGCTTAAAGATTCAGCTTTGCCAAAAACTTTTTCTGTACCCTTCTTTTCTCCTAACACAGGGCTTTAACTTGTATCCATAGATCATAATCTCCAAACAGCTTTAGGTTGAGGATTTAGATTCACTGAGTACCAAGTTAGGTCTGGAATTTCTTTAATCTACGGTTCTATGTGTCATACCTTCTGAAAAGGGAACTAACCTCCAGAAAGCTAATGTTTGCATATAGTTACTGTGACTAGATATTAATTTTACTTCTAAGCTAGCTAACTTGAAAGGACAAAAGAACCCCACACAATTATCAATATATGACAGAAAGAAATAAAACTGTATATGTTCTATACTTTTAAAAGTACATATTGCATCTTTTTTTTAATTTAGGAGAATTTGAACCACATAAGAAAAAAATGCCTTTAATAATATATATTTTATAATAAATTTAATAAAAAATAAATAAAAATGTCTTTCTTAATAGAGCTGTGTTTTTGTTACATGTTATGTAAATAAGGTGTTTCTTATTTTTCTTTGGATTCTAAGCATGCTTCTAATTTCAGATGCATTCCACACTTAAAGCAATTACTATATTTTAATAGTGAAAATATTTAGATATTATATAAGAGAAAAAGTGCTATATGAGAGTGGAGAGGGATCCATTCTAGTTATGAAAGTAAAGACATGTGCGAATACGTGTGATTACTTGCGAAGCACGATGGCATTGTGTAACCTTTCTACTGCACAGGAAGGCAATGATCACTGCAGTATGGTTTTTGGAATAAGACAATCAATCCGAATCTTTGGGCATATATTGATCTCACCCTTGGTTATATTTCTGAATCTACTTGATCCTAACTCTGTTTCTATAAAATTGTAATATGAACATTATTAAGTCATAAACTAGCTGTGATGATAAAATAATTGGGGAAAATCCTTTAATGATGCAAGAAAAAAAGCAAATTTTCTAGCAATGATAGATGGACGATATTGATAAATCTCATAAAAAGAGCAAGTATAAAAAGACAATATTGTTGAAAACAACCATGTCAGGACTCTGTAGGTGATCAAAGGCAAAACCAAACTGAGAATCATTTACATATAAAAAAAAAAGAACAACTGAGTAAAACTTTAAAATGACGGAGACTCCTCGGACTTCCTGCCAGAGCTGTTTCCATTCCCACCTCTCAGGCACCCCAGTGCTAACCAGGGTGTGGCTGACCAGGAAAACTATGAATAGCAACTTAGCCAACAAAGGCAGTGATTTCAGTGAAACACACTGAAAAACCACACTCTGTTGCCTAGTCAGTAAAAGTAGTAAATGAAGGAGGAAGCAAGGGTGGAAAAACAAGATTCTGCTAGCCAGAAGTTGTAGACTAGACTGGGAAAAGTTGCAGACAAGTCAGATATTTCAAAGAGAGTTCTTGAAGCCAGGGATAGGTACAGATAGCAAATCCTAAGGCAGGCTTAAAAATGGTCCAACCTCAGGCCTCAGCCCCAGATCCATCTGCAGAGAATAGAAGCCTTAGGGACACAGAGCCTGAGCACAATCGTTGGCTGACCAGAAAGCCAAACACAGGAAAATCTGGCCTTGGGATAAGGAAAACAGAGAAATTAAGGGGAAAATTTAGGAAGTCTTTTGTTTATGAGATACGTTTTTGTTGATACAATTTTTATTGTTTCTGGAAATAATCTAATTTTTATTTATTTATTTATTTATTTACTATTTAGTAGGATTCTGAAGGTGTCCAGATGAACCCAAAAGGTAGTTTAGTCACTGCCTTTGGAATAATTTAACTTCTTATGAACCAAACAAATACATAGGAATTAGAAAATCAAATTAACAGAAAAAAGGTTTATCTTACTCATTTTTATAATGATTGACTTTAATTCTTCTGAACCTGAGATACATGAAAATTATGATAGCTAACTAACTAGGAGTGTTACGGAAAATGGGTGTCCTGGACACAAGGTCCAGGTTCTTGGTATCTTGAGCAAAGAATTGAATGAGACACACACAACAGTAAAGTGGTGAAACAAAGAGATAGTTTATTGGGGAAAAAGTACACTCCAAAGAGGTAGGAGCGGGCTCGAGCAAGGAGCTCCGAGGAACAAGGCTTTGGGGCTTTTATTTTCTTCTGTGTCTTCAGGGGAGACACCTCTGGGCGTGGAGTTCCTTGATTGACAAGTTTGATTGACAGGCCTGTGACATCACCTTTCTTTTATTGTTCCTGTCTCCTTTCCAATTCAATTACCTCCTGTGATTGTCTTATCTTGGGGCAGGGACTACTAGTGAGGGGGTGGTATCAGGGCAGTGGTGACCATTCCAGCAGGGCAAGTCTCATGGGAGGGGTCCCAAGATCCCCCCCCATTCTGTCTGCCTTCCCCACATTTTCTTGAGAGACCTGATCCCCCTGAATCTTTATGGGAAGCTGAGGGGCTGAGGTCTCATCTTCTGTATCTGCTTCCCGCTGAGGATGGTCGTTGTCCCTACCTATTGGGGATCCACGGAGCTCTCACCCTATCTGATCTAAAGGGGGAAAAGATCCACCACGTTGACTCCTCTGATCGAGAGGCTAGGTGACATCTGCATTCCAAAGACCCCTAGATAAGGAGAATCAGACCCAGTTAGTAAGTTCAAAAGCTTTGGCCCGAAATGTAGGCTTCAAAGCCATCACTGCAGGGTGGCTACAGAAGATTTGTTTAGCCCTTTGGAGTCTGCATCCTGCTGGTTTTGGTCTCCATGGCCACCCAGGTGCCACTGCCTATCCAGGAATGGCCTGGGGATGATATAATTAACAAATACAGATTCACAGTCGCAAGGATGATTAGTTAAAACTTAGCATACCTAGCTAAGTAAAGTTTTATTATTACATATCACAAATTTTAGGATGGCTAACCAGGGCTGGAGACAGACATTTTAGAAATACAATTAGCAAACACAAGTTACAAGTTCTCTGAATGATTAGCTCAAACTGGAGCAAAGGACATCTGGAAGATATGGGGTAAAAGTCTATTGTTTTAAGTTTTAGGGTGATTGTCTAAAGCAGGAGGCAGGATGAAGACATCCCATGATTCAAGTTAGGAGCAATCTGTTGTTTAAGCTACAGTTAAAGGAAAACTGGTTGAGAGGGCAATTAAGGCTACAGTCTAGGAAAAAGAGGAAACTGAGATCTAAAGAACAAGAACACGAATCTTTAGTGAGGTGAGGGAGATGGCTGCTTTATTTGGCTCATATCATTAGCACTATTTAGCACTGTGAACTGTATAATACTTCATATATTATTAAAACTTGGTGGTATTCTTTGACTTGAGTGAAACAGCTGGTTAGAGCATCAAGTTCATTACTCTCAGACCATCATTCACTAAGTGGGCAAGGTTGGTTTTGTTATGTCATGGTTATAGATTTGAACCCAGCCCAACCATACTCTTTATTCTAAAGATAATATTTCTGAATGTCAAAACCATCTCCATATCAAAATTTTCTCCAATCACAGATCCTACTGAAAGGATAGTTACATCAAATTTGGAGCATTATTTTTTCAAGAGATCAGCAACATCCACATTCATTAATAAGTATAAACATATTTCTATAGTCAGAAAGTCCTTATATTTAATTGTGTATGCAATCTTATTTTAAGCAAGGAAATCAATAACAACTAATATAACCTTGTATGTGATGTTCATACAGTATCAAAATCATTGGTCTTTGGACTTCAATGGAAAACCTCTCCATAAACAGCATAAAGCCAGCATCAACTCTGTAATTTGCCACTATGCCCCCAAAGAAGTTTTACAATGAGTAAAAAGAATCCCAGCAACCCAGAAATACAGGGTGCATTACACACATTGCTTCAAAGAATTTCACCAAAATGACAGACAGCGCCCAGACCCAAGAGAACTCATGTGCGGGGTGTGGGGTTGTTACCGGAAAATGGGGTGTCCTTGTCAACACGATGTCCAGGTTCTTGGTATCTCGAGCAAGGAATTGAACGAGACACACACCAAAGTATACAGGTGAAACAAAGAGATAGTTTATTGAGAGGAAGTACACTCCAGAGAGGAAGAAGCGGGCTCGAGCAGGAAAATGGCTCAGGAGCCCTGCTGAACGAGGCTTTGGGGCTTTTATTCTGTCTTCAGGGGAGACACCTCTGGGCATGGGGTCTCTTGATTGACAAGTTTGATTGACAAGAGATCTATTTCATAACGCCTTCTGACTGCGCATGCCCTTTCCCAGAGTTCAGTCTGTAATGAACTTCCGGGCATATGTATGATATTACAATGATGGTATAATGAGGCCCAGGTAACTCTGACTGCGCAGGCGCTAGAAGCTGGCCCAAGCTGGTGGGCTTCTTGGGCCCTCTGACTTACTCATCTTTGTCTGGAGCTTCCTCCTAGTCTGGGGCAGGGATTACATGTAAAAGGGTGGTATCTAGGCATAACAATTCCAGCAGGCAGTCTCATGGGGGAGGTCGAGATTTCCCTATTCTATCTGCCTTCCTCACATCCTCTTGAGAGATGTGATCCCCACAAATCTCCATGGGAAGCTGAGGGAGTGGAGGTCTCATTTTCTGTATCTGCTTCCTGCTGAAAATGGTTGTTGTCCCTACCTATTGGGGATCACCCTATCTGATCTAAAGGGGAAGGGGTCTTGGGATCTGCCAAGTTGACTCCTTTGGTCGAGATGGGCTGGAAACTTTGCCAGGTGACTTCTGCATTGCAAAGGCCCCTAGGTAAGGAAAACCAGACCCAGTTAGTAAGTTGAAAAGCTTTGGCCTAAAAAAAAGTGAAACTGAGAGCCAAATAACTAGAATAGGAGTTTTTAGTGAAGTGGGGGGATGGCTACTCTGTTTGGCCCACATCAGGGTGACCTGTACAGCTAGACAACAAAAACAGAGCCACCTCTGTCCTTGGACACTGCTAATGTGTAGGGTCTTGGAATAAGGGTAAAACAGCAGTGGGAATATACAAATTACTGAGCTCAACTGTAAGGCCAGCCCAGGAGAATGGGGCTCGATCCTAAAACTTAATAAAGTTATAAAAGTAATAAGTAAATAAAATTTTTCCCCAACAGACTTTATAGATTGAGTTTTATAACTGTCATGTGTTTTTTAAGTTCTGATCTGATCTGATCATTGACCATATATATGAATACATTTTATTAACTTATAAAATATCAACTTTACGAATTTCATGCAAAACCCCTTAGATTAAAGCATATGTTTTTGTTCCTTTCTACCTACAACAATGGATGTGATAAATTCTTGCTGTTTAAAAATAATAATGAAGGGAGTTTTTAAACCCCTGAAACAAGAGGAGTGGAGTCCTACATCTTAACATTTATAGTTATGATGTTTCCACAACAGAGAAAAATTTGATAAAATGGAGAATGGCCTTTTCCCAGAGCAATCCATTTAGCAACATGAAAAATAAGAAGGACAATTTGGATATGATCAAACATATTCTTCACATTCTAATATTAGGACAGATACTGGACGAATTAACACGAAAAGAGTAGATATTTTTATGACAAAAACCCTTTTGATTGAACATAAATTTGTAAGCCTCTAAAAATTTGAAGATAAATTTATTTCACTACTCTCATCAAGTAACTAGAAACGGTACAGTGCTCTCTAGGAGAGAATTCATTGTTTTTAAAATTCAGGTACAACATATTGATTCACATAACTGAAGTATTTTATAGGAGCAAAATTTTGTACTAAGCCACCAGAGTTAAGTTCCCATATGTCATTTTATTATGTTATGCAGATGTCCTCTGATAGTAACAATAAAACTCAGGAGCCATACTGCCAATACTGTATTAGTAAATACCTTGTTATCTCTCACAGAGCCTATTTTAATAGCCTTCTGATGGTCTGCCTCTAGTCTCTTCTAAAGGGAGAACCACTTTCATCTTATTGACAGAGACTGTGTTAAGCTTATCATAGTTTTGCTGATCACAGCTGCTTTGCATGAAAACTCCCTATTAGCAATCAAATAAAGGACACATTACCTACTCTGACATTCAAGAATCACCCATTTAATCAATGTTAAGCATGATTTACTAGAAAGCTCTATAAAATATAATTTAATATTTATTGACCTTACTAATGCTATACCAATACATAATAATAAATTCTTGAAGAGTAAAAGTGTCAAATGAAAACCATACTACACAGAGATTAAAAGCATGAGTTCTTTAACAAAACACAGAAAAATATAACTGCCAACTCTACAGAAATCAGCTGAATGACATTCAGTTATGTGCTGGTAAAGCATTTCTGAAAAGAGAGCTCTGATTAGTAGCATTTGCCAATTTTTGTGGTGTAATTATTCTCACCAGAGTCATTTAAAAGCTACCAACAGTTAACAACCTTCTCACAAAATTGGTTCTCAGAAGCTGACACAAGCTTGCTCAAGCACATAATCAACCTGGTGGATGGATATCCCTGGGACAAAAATGGTCAAAATTTATTTTTCTTTTTTATACTTAATCTTCTCATTTATAAAATAGGCTTAATAATCCCTATATTGTAGTGTTGTACTGTGGTTTATATGAAATAATAATGTATTAAAAAGTATTTTTCTCCATTTACTGTAACAAGAGAAAGACTCAATAATGGTATTTATTTCTATACTATTACCAAAAATATTTGAAATGTATTGAAAACTGGTGAAGGAGAAATTAATAATACATGGTGGCTATACTTTAAAATATTAGCATAGTGAATTTCTAAAGTACAATATAAATATGAAGCATTGTATGTAACTCGATCAATGAAGCAGAGACTAGTAAGAATCATAAACTAGTGGCTAAGTAAATAAATTTCCACACAGTAAATTAAAATATGAAATTTCCAGTTCACTACAATACCCACAAGTTCTTAAACAAGCAGGACACTAGACCTATCTGGTTACAAAGAGTATCTTATCTCTTGAAATTACTTTAAGTCATTGCAATTGGTAGAATTAGATAACGTAAAAAGAGTTTCGTTTTGAACAAAGGCTAGAGATTAAAAAACAAGAATTAGCAAATGCTAGTGCTTTTAATTTTGCCTCCCATTACTAGGATATTATGGGTTATTTATATATTTTTCTATGCTTGCCAGTATAGGTATCCTGAGTTATAACCGAAGAGAAGAGAACCTTATGCACTATATTTAAAGGCATGAGTAAGAAATGGCTTCAGATTTACATTTCTGTGACTTAAACTTGAATAACTTTCTCCTTGCCCTTAACTTTTAGAATTTTCTCTAGCTTCTTACATTCCAGTAACAACTTGATTTCTGAAAGAGAAAAACTGTTTCCAAAGGTTTCCAGCTCATTTTTAAAATGAAACTTTTAGTTTTCTATTTGTATAAGTTCTCCAGCAAGACCCACCAGCATAAGGTGCAATCAACAACTGAGGTACAGAGTAAACTGGCCTGCAAGGCAAAGAGCTTGTGACCTTGACCTCATGAGCATTAACCGACCCTAAGCAAGCCACTGGGTCAGGACAAATCGATGTTAAATAAGGTAAGATGATGGGTTCTAATCTGCTATTAAAAGAATTATTTTGCTTAGTTGAAATTTCAGACAATACCTAATGTCATTAACCCTGGACATTTTTTTAAGTGCGTACACAGTTATATCAATCGTGTTTAACAGATGGAAGATTATTATGGAAATACTAGAGATCTTTAATTCAAAACATTTTTGAGAGTAAACTATGATAGCATTTGTTTTTATTTATAATGTTTCAATTTACATTATTAGTAGAAAAAATATTATTAATCTCTTAAGAATGACAAAACAGCGCTATAATTTGAAAAAAGTTAGAATACTTCAAGTAATTTAAATGAAGAGTCAGAAATGTTTTATAGTTTTAAAAATTCTGAAGTAGTTAATCTGTAGCATAATAGCACAGAGAATGATATAATTAAAGTTTTAGTAATTATACAGGTTAAGAAATAAAAGAGACCAGAGTCAATTAAGAGACTAGAGTCAATCTTTGAACAATTTACATCTTTTTAATAGCACAGGCTTTCTTACACACTTTTTAAATATAAATCTGAATATACAAATATATATGTATACTGATGAATACACATACATGTACATGTATACACTCTTATGCTTTCATGGGGTGTGTATTTTGTGGGTGTGTATGAATTTATTATAATGTGTCATATACTAGAAAGTTGTCAGGAACCACTTACCAATCTACAACTGAAAATTAAGTAAGAGGATGTGTCTTTTTGAATAATATATAGTGGACTACCTCAATCAAGATAATCAATGCAAGATTGTTATTATCATGTCTAAAATAATTTGCAACTCTTAAAGATATGTAATGTATATATTTAACTATTTAAACATGCCTGTTAAGTTTCTGAAATGTTACTTATGAATAGATGGCATGGCATTTGCTTTTGCAAAACAAATGTTCATATTGCTCATTTAGTCATAATGTAGAAAAATCCTTATCATGCCTGATGAATAAATGAATTAATAAGTAAACCTAAATCAGAGGATGTTTTCAAATATACCTTTTTAAGTGATGGTAATGCATCATTCTACTAACTTAATACAAATAGTATATTGCTTTAAATATTTTGCTCAAATTCAGCATCTAAGTCTCAAAATATTATCTTTATGTAGTAACAAAAAGCCACTTGATAAAATAGAAATTTCAATCAGCTAATTATTCTGTCAATGATCTAAATCTTTTTTAGTGAATATTTTATTGAAATGCTAGATTAGCTTTACCCATAACCTCAGGTTATTTGGTAATTATATTTAGGTTCTGTGATAGTTTATTCTATGCCTGATTTGCTAGCCATAAATTATTTATGAAACTTTGATAGACTTTCAGCTCCTCTTACTAAAATTGTTTTCTCTGTTGTCTGCACATTAGTTTTGATGAGCAAATTTATAATTTAACATTTAGATTAGAGTCTTCATCCTAGAACAAGTATATTGGTTAGAAAATCACAAATCTGTATTTGAGTTTCAGTAGACTTAAAATCATTAAAATAATCAAACTTTAGGCAGTTAGTATATATCTCTAAGTCACTTAAGCAGAATACCATGAAATTGCATTTCTGCTACTTTGAAATGCAAGAGTCCTTTAGATCTGATGTAACCAACATAAAAAGTAAAAAGTCTAATTAACTCATTTCTGACATTAGCTTACTCAGTGTTCACAAATATTGCTTATTCTGGTGCAAAATAAATTGTGAGTTATAATGAAGCATTTTGCTATCATAATCACAAATACAATCCCAGGCTTGTGCCATTTATAAGCAAGGCAATTGATTTTTGTATTCTGATTATGATATGAAATATAACAGATATCTGAACATATTGGTTAAATTCTTTTCAGTTGGCATATGATCGCAGAACCTCAAAGTTGACCTGGGCCTTACAAATCCAAATGAGAAAAATATCATTACAGTAACTGACACTCTTCAATGGTTAATCAATATCCACTCTTTCTTTCTTACTAATGTAACACCAATTTTATTTGGATGTCCATATATCTCATTAATTATGTTCATATGCTCATATTGTCTTATAAATAAAGATATCACATGGATGTCCAGTCAGATACCATTATTGCCAGTGATATGTGAATAGACATCGACAAGAGAAAGCTTCCTGAATTGTTTTCCCTGTGAGAAGCATAGACTCAACTGATTAACCTTTCGCCTTTACCTTCTTTTTGCCGGAAGCACATGAGTGATAATCAGGAGTTGGAGCATCTGTCTTGCAACCAGGAGGGTGAAACACACATGCTAACGATGCTAGATTATAAAAGTAGCAAAAACCTTTTGAGCAATTTCAGCCTAGACTGCTTATCGCTGGTCACCTTTTTTAAATTTAAAAAATGAAACTTTATTTGGAAAGCCATTGTAGCACCTTTCTTCTTAATACCATCAAATTGACTATAAATGCTTTATTGGCATTAGCAGAACTTGAACTCAGTGCTCGCAAGTCTTAATAGAATATTGTTTTCACAAAACTGTGCTTTCTATAGCATTTGTGTTTAATTGATCACACTTTTACATACTATTGATGATAAAAACTAAAAGGACTAAAGCAGAAATTTGGATAAAGCAAACTTTATTATAATAATGAAATCATAGCTTCTATGTGCTTTTTGAAGATGACAACAAAATTGAAGAAATATAATTTTTAAAAAGACTTTTTTTGTGTGTGAATGATTATACATGCTCTTACTTCTTTGAGTAAGTACATAATCATTTTCTGGCACTATCTTTCTCCTAATTTCCGGTCTATCCTTCCCTTAATCTGAGAATACCAGAGACCTCCCTCACTTCTTCCACTCCTTAACTTAACCAACAATTTAATGACTTTGCAGCCCTCATATTTATTGCTCTTAGCATTTGTTACATAGATGCCCTCCCACTTCCCCTGCTCAGTCAGGCCTTCCTTATTAGTAAACTACATCACTGTGGTGTGCTTGCTCAGGTCTCCCTGCATTCAGAATTTTCCTGATCTAATATGCTCTGCACAAAGCTGCAACTTAAAAGCCCCTCTGAAGGTTACTCTTATTAGGTCACTGGGCTCATTTCACCCCCCACTTATATGAACTCCAATACACAATACACAATAGTTAATTAAAATTAAACTAGAATCTGTTTGATTTCGTAGGACTTACTATTTGTTCACATTAGATATTTATATGTTACTATTTTTTCCATTGTTCATCATTGATTTCTCTACCACAACTCCTTTTGAGCCACCCTATAAATCAAAGTACACTCTTCTTCAATCTCTGAGTGTGGATTTGGATGTTCTACCTCTTTCTAGACTCACTCAGTTCCTTTACTTGACAGGTTTCTTCCTTCCTTCATATGTGTTTACATGACCCCCCATATATTAAAGATGACACACAAATGATGCCTCCCTCATAAAGCATCTTCTCAATTTTTTGTATTCTGATCACGAATAGCACATTCCTTTAATATATTAGTTTTTCACACTCTATTATTACAATTTATTTTGTCTGCTCATTTTACTCATTTATCCAACTAGCATTTCCATCCTGTTTAAGCACATGGAAATCCGTTATGTCTTTAGCATTTTACAAGAAGTTTTAGGAACTTTAGTAACTATCTTAAAAAATATTCTTTAAACTTAAACATGTTATAATAAATATATTGAAGATGGTTATCAGATACTAAAGAGTACTTAAACATCACCCGGCCCATGAACACCTTTAACATAGAATTATTCCCATTCCCTGTTTGAAATCAAGTTGCTTTAGATTTCAAGAGTATGTGAAAGGCTAAGGAGACTTTCTAGGTGTGAAGTAACTAATTGTAGCTCTACTTCGAAGTGAGAATTAGATGGACTCTGCCACAAATATACTTCTTTTCCACTGCCTATTTGAAAAAATGATGACAATAGGTGATGAACATACAGTTAGCATGATAATAAGGTTTCAAATCTTTCTGCAGCGCTGTTGTTAAGGGCAAGGAGGGAAAGAAAGACTCCTCCACCCTACTTTGCACCTCCAATCAGATGGGACTGAATGCTTTTTGTTTGTTTATCTTTAAAACTTGAGGACAAGAAATGAGGCATATCCATCATGGATAAAAATATAAAAGAAAATAATTTCAGAAATGGGGAAAGAAATTTTCATTTTTAAAGATGGGCAACCTCCTTCTGTGTCTCATAATGATTATGTTTACAATTGCATATCTGTGTGGTTTATTGCTGAATAGTGATCATATTATACCAACTTTCAATTACATTTATTATCACATTTTTCTAATTGAATTATTGAAATATGTCCTATAATACTAGTTTTAAAAATCACTTTCATTATACTAAGTAAGTGGTACCCTATTATTGATGCTATTGTCTTTGGTTTCACTTGTTTTAACTTATCTCTGCTAAAATATTCTACTTATCTGATTATCACATCACTTGAATTATTTTAATTTACAAGTATAGCACTATACATGATCTGCTGCTAATCTAAATTTGAATTTCTACTTGTAGCTTAAAATGTTTTTTAAAAAATAATTATGAAACAATAATCACCATTGTATGCCTAAAACAATATTCAGTTGCCAAAAAACAAAAGGTAATTGATGTCAAGTAAAATTCCAAACCTCTTTAAATAAATAATACAATTTTCAGTTGGGAGAGTTAGATGCACCAGTTCATGAATCAAGAAGGAACATCATTCAAGCACCAAAGTAACGTAAAATAAAGACTTTTGAGAGATGCTACTTTACTTCTATACATATGTGAACCCAACTACAATTTTTAGCTAAACAAGAAATTCAGTGAAAAATACCAGCTTATGACACTATCAATCCTAATAACTTTAAAAAGACAAGTAAAATAATTTTTATTAACACCAGAATATCATAATAATGTCATAATTCTTACCAACTACCAAAGATATTAAGAACAATTAGATTCTAAATATGCAGAAATCTTAGATTCAAATTTTTATTTGGATACAAATAAAAGGAGTATGGAATTGTTTAATTGAATATATATTATTTTGTTAATTTTTTAAAAATATGTATATTTAGCATATTTAGCATTCTTCTCTGTCCCTAATCTGAATTAAACCAATGCTCAATCTTAGACAGAATTTGCTATTAAACTGGATTTAATGCTCTTGAGAACAAGGAATATATTATATTCTTGTATGTCGTTACTGAACTGAATGAGAGTTCATCCAACCATGTGCACAGAAGGAATAAAATGTACCAGCAGGAGTTTGCAGTGGAGAAAATAATTAGTTTATTAGGATTGGGACCAATCCAGAGAATGGGTGAGGTCGTGCTCCAAAATACCTGACTCCTCAATGCTTTACAGACAAGAAGCATAAAGAGCAAAAAGCTTAAGTCACCATGAGTAAGCAGTGTGAAATTATGGGTAAAACTGACTGGTCAAGAATGAGGTAAGGGCAGTAAACTATGATTTCAGGTCCTGTGTTCCACTTTGGAGTCCTTCAGTCACATTTCATGGGGATGTGGTCAGGGGGTCTTTCTGCTTTAGGGCTCAGGAGCTAAAACACAATTTAGGACATGATATTATCTTCATTTTAATGAAACCCATACCTTGGGACCCTTACTCAGGGCCTGGCCATCATTTCTTGCTGTTAACAAATGTAAGTTAAAGTGCAGTGGTTTATGAGACGTGCTGTGAAAACACTGAATTGAGTGCTGGAGCGACATATTAAATCAAAATCATACATTAAAACATGATCCTTGATTTCAATGTATAGTAAGACCTACTATAGATCATAATGCATGAAAAGTTTTTTTAAATTTAAAGTTTTTAAAATAAATATTAAATTTTGGAGAAAAATATTACAATTTTATTGAAAAAACAGTTATTGATTCATCCCAATATTATATTTACTTATTATTTATTTTGTGTGTGTGTGTGTGTGTGTGTAATTCCCATTAAAGTACTTGGTATATTTATCCCCTCTCATATTTTGTTCTTCCTTTGTCAGATGTTTTCATTCTCGAGAATTCATTCATGTTACACTTTTACATACCCGATTGTATTTAAATTTAGCATATTTTTATCCTTTCCACTGTTTTTTTCTTCTTCCTTCAGTACAAAAAATCCAGGTGATATTTTTTTTCTTCTGCTTCAGTAATTCCTTTAGTATTTCTACTAGTGCAAGTTGGTTTCCTATAAATTCTTTTTCAGCAGGGAGAAAGCATCTTAGGTATAATTCACATTCATATTTAAATATAGTTTAGATAAACATCAAATTGCAGCTTACCATTTATCTATTTTAAGTAATTTTAAATGTATCACTTATTTCTTCTGGTCTTCATTTCTTTATTGTTGTTTATATGAAGATATGCTCTATTTTTCTTTAGTTGTTTTTAACATTTTTCTATTTTTAATTGAATGTCAGTGATTTTGTTATAGTTTGTCTAAGTTTGATGCTTTCATATTTATCATTCCTATCTCTGTAGTTTTATGTCTTTTTTTAATCAATTTTTTTAAAAAAATCAATTTTAGAAAATTCACAACAGTGTTTCTTCATACAAAACTTACTGCTTTCTTTTTTCTCTCTTCTCCTAGCACTCCAACAAGTCTACAATTCCTTATTTTTTTCCACATGTGTTTTACATTCTTTCACTATTTTTATTCTTTCAGTATTTTTACATCATTATCAACGTATATTTTCTACTGACTTGCCTTCTAATCCACTGATCCTTTACTTAGCTGCATTTAGTAACACGCCTTCCTGAGTTTCAATTGAAAACCTGGAGTATTTTCCTGGGCTCTTACCCCTAGTGGGGACCTGGACATAATTTTTTTCCCTTTTTAACATAACAATAGACTGCAGTGCTATCTATTAAACCTGTTAGCAACTGCTTTCAGCTTGCTTACCCAACCACTCACACCATGCTGATTGAAAATTAAGAAGTACTATAAAGGCAGGTTCACCTCTCTATGGCTGCCTTTGCTCTGAGATCTTGGTTTTTTGTTTTTTGGGTTTTTTTTTTCTTGCTTTTTGGTATGTGGGTATCTCCCTGAGAGGGAATCAAAGCCCCCCACAGCACTGACAGCGCCTAAGCCTTAAGCCACTACACCACCAGGGAACTCCCGATTTTGGTCTTTTGATTCCAAGCTATTGTATTACAGTAGCTCTGAATTCTAATTTTTGTTTCCAAAGTTCTATGCTACTTCAGAAACCTCTCAAATTTCAATTTTTACTTGGTCTATGAGCTCCATGTTGCAGACAACCTTGTAAATGGCTCAAGAAGGGAAATGGTAGAAAAACAGTGTTGGAGTCCTTTCATTGCATTTTTCTTCTCTTGGGAATTTTTTACCCTGAAGTCCTAACGATCTGAGCTGATTTTTAGTATCTTCAAACAGCAATTTTCATTTGTAAGCCAGGTTTTGTATTTATTCTTATTGAAAGATTGTGTCTGATATAAGTTATTCCACTATAACCAGAAAATTCAGTCCTCTGAAAATTAGTTTTCAATCCAATTTTAAAAGTGGGTGGAAATAATCAACAGGAACACTCAATTTGAGAAAAAATTTTTTTTAACATTATAGCATTTATCACTAAATTTAAAGAACTTCTGAAAAATACGAGAATGATTTTTTTGTGATACATGCAGTTTTTAAATAATTAACAATAAGGCTTATGTTTTGCTGTGTAAGTAAAACCATTACAGTGTGTAATGAGAAAAAGATACACATCACCTGAATTAATCAATAGCTTTTAAAATTTCTAAATCTGTTTAATAGGTCAATAATTTCAGTGACCTAAGTTTATTATTAAGCTAATTACCATCTTGATGTGAGCCAATAAAATATTTTTAAATGTCACCAAGCACTGATATTTGCATTTTATATTCCCCTAGTTATGTTAAGTTACCTTTTGCTGTTCATAGTATGTCAGATTGTTCTATTTCAAGATCATCTTCTACCATGCAACCCTTATGTTTACTTCAACTAAAACCAGAAATAAAATGACATGGATCGCTCATTCTGGATAAATAGAAGCAAGTTTCTACATTTGTATATTAGAGTCTGGCTTGCGTTTTGCTAACGGCCCTCACACTTCTAAACAGTTCTATTTTTGAATTTTATTTTTATTTTGCAAAGAGACACACTGTATGGAAGTGGATAAGGTTCAATTACCAAGTCTTGTTGTGTTATTTTTCCCTGGCAAAATGCCCCTTTTACTACTGGGATAAATGCCAGTTTGGGGCTACATTATGAGGCTCGTTTCCTGTAAGTATGGCATAATCTGAAACAAAGATGATTGCTGGATTATTTTAGCAAATGCAAATTGAGTGCTGAATGTAGTGTTTTTTTAATTAATGGTAATAAAAATTACATTTTTTAATTTCCATTACTTGAGACCCATGTAAAACAGTTTTCTACAAAAACAAAACAGGGGCAGGCAGAAGGAAAGCTCTTTTTTATTTTATTTATTTATTTATTTATTTATTTATTTTGGTGGTTCTCTGGCTGGGAGTCGAACCCAGGCCACAGCTTTGAAAGCACCAAAGCCTAGCCACTACCCTACCAGGGAAGCCCCCCTTTTTTAAAGTAGTTAAAATATTGTTATGTTACAGAATTATATGCTTATGATTTTGTAATAAAATATTTAGTATAGAACACCAGCTCATAAAAAAGGGCATTACTTCTTCTAAACCCTGTACGTATTTGATAAGTATTTATTTATTTTGTAAGTATCAGCAGGAAAATTTGAAATGTATTTAAACTTAAAACTAAAAATAAATATTTAAAAACTCATATTAAATTTATATGGTTTAAAATTTAAAATATGTCAAAAAAGGAGGCTTAGAATTATGGATTTTGGAAAGTTAAAAATAAATTTGTAATGTCATTTGCATGAGTAGACCTATAAAAAAGAAAAGAGGATGCAGAGAATCTTTTAATAAAATGTCAAATTATATTTTGAAGCATATTTATCTGAAAAACATAAGTTAGAGTAATTATTAAGATCAAATATGAAATATGCATGAGCTTTTGAAATGCCTATCAAAAACCTTACCTTTGACACTATATTCCTCATTGATCAGCTTAGAGAGAAAATGAATTTCTTGCTGGATATATAAGAGGATAATAGTCTTAATAAAAGATAAACTGGGTAAGATTTTGAAAAATTGGTTCTTCAAGTGGTAAGTCTTTGCTATTTAGAATACTAGCAAATTCATCAATACAGTTGAATTAAATCAGAATAAATGACTTGTATTTATTTAGTGCTTTCTAGTTGATAAAAATATTTCACCTATTAGTACATTATTTCATTTTATCCCTATGGCAATCATGTTCTATATTAACACCTCTGTTTTAACGTTGATTTTTATGCATAACATTACATGGAGCATAGAGAGGACAGTTTAGACTTGAATTCATGTATTTTCACTCTATATTCAAGTTTTCTTTGCATGATTTCTAGTTTAAAAATTGATAACAATTAACTTAAAGTTATTAGAGAAGAATATTCAACAGCCACACTTTTTGTAATGTAGCAATGAACATATATTTTTAAAAATTTTATGTATAAGTTTGTATAGTTGTCAAAGATAGTTTCCTTCTTTGTATCTCCATATGATGTGCTTTTTTATTGTCATTTTTGTGTATTGTATCAACTATGGCTGATTCTACTTGCAATTGTAGGCAAACCAAGAACTAGTTACCTACAGGCCAATTTAAAGGCTCAATATATTTCTAAGCACCGGTTTACATACTCTCTCTTTTATTTTCTTTTCTATATAAACTTCCATTTAGATAAAAATAAAACTACTTATTTCATGGTGAAAGATAAGGCCCAGGTATATTACAATGACTTTGTCTTGCTCACTATACAGGAGAAATACTTTGAGAACATTTTGAATTATTTAGCCCTTTACTTGAAAACCTTTATTGTCCCATGGTCTCTTAAGTAAGATCTATCACTTGATTTAGAAGTCACCAAAAACTGAACTGCTACGTAAGAGCTAGTTTGCACTGATTTTTCCTCTATTGCCTCCCCCGCTCCTCTGATCATGCTCTTTCCCCCGTATTAGACATTCCAATTGCTCTTCATGCCATGTGTCTTCCGTGAAACCACCCACCCACCTCTATCACTTTCTTTAACCTACTTTTACCTAGTTTCTTATACCACTTGTCACCTAATGTGATGAATATCACATTTTCAAGCATAACTGCCCTGGGATCATAGATAATTGCCCTTGTGCATTTATGTTACTTTGCCAGTCACTGATTTATCAGCTGTCATGTCCAAATTCAAAAGTTTTGCTGGCTCTGTAAAAATGGATCTGTGCCTTTTAAATATTTTTGCTGTACCAGTGGGTGTGATGTTGAACTTTGTCAGCAGAGGGTGTTGGAAAGAAATTACAGGATGTAAGGGTCTTGCTTCCTATTTCCTGTGAGTTCCCTTAACTGGTTCCTACAAGGTATACACCTTCTCCACACCTGGTTCCTGCAAGTGCTTGCAGCTTCTCAGTGCTGACTCCTGCAATGCACAGAAGCTGGTGTCATTCATTAACAACAGCTTCTACCACACGTCCTCCTTGAGTGGTTTTGTAATACAGTCTCCAATGAGATACCTCCAAGCGAAGAACTTTTTCCCTAGTAACCTTAGTGGGTGGATATCTGGCAAGCAGTAGAGGGGACATTCCCAGCAAGTTTTGACTGTGATGCACCCAAGTGACTTTTCTGCCATCCAGTTAGTCATGGCTGTGTCCTCCTTTATGGTCTGTATCTCTGCCTCATGGGGCCTTTCTCTTGGATGCTCTATGTCAGCCGTAGAGAGGGTGGTGGGTCTTGGTATCTGCTGTACCTGTGTTTTTAATGTTTCTTTACTTCTTACAAGCATATGCCACATTACTTCAATTCCTTGTTGCAGCTAATATTTCTTCACATTAAACTTTCCTTGTTCAAATTACTATGTGGATTATCTCTCCTGATTTGACTCAGACTGCTAATGGTCGCCCTAAATGATCCACATTCCAGGAATACTTGATAACTGAATGAAGTTCAGTTAACTCAGATTATAGTATAAATGAATTTTATGTAGGGTTCATTTAGGGGAAAATAAGTATGAAAAGTAAAATCACTAGTTATTTTCCAATGGTGACAAGGATTGAGGAGCCAGCACATGAGGTCAGACAATAAATTTCACAAACTCATCCTAGAAAAAGTGCTACATACCTCATTGCTGAATATCACTATGTTCATCTTCAAAGTCCTCCCCTTGGGAAGTTATGCACTGACTCCAGTGCCTAGTCCACCCTTCAAAGCCATTTTGAAACTCTTTTTCTGGAATGACCATCAGGACTGTCATCAAACCCAAACTCTGACAATTAAATTCGCCAACTTGCCATTGTGGTCTTACATTGGCAGCACTGTACAAACAACTTGGTAATGTGTCATAACCTTGGTTGTTTGTAGAGTACTGCCAACGTAAGCACTCAGTGGCAAGTTTGAGAACTTGTCAGGTTTTGGGTATGACGACAGCTCTGATGGCCATTTCAGAAAAAGAGTTTCCAAATTGCTTTGAAGGGTGGACTAGGCGCTGGCATCCATGCATGTCTTCCCAAGGGGAGTACTTTGAAGGTGAACACAGTGATATTCAGCAATGAGGTAGGTAGCACTTTTTCTAAGATGAGTTCGCAAAATTAATTGTCCAACTTTGTAAATACATGAAGGTCTCATAGGTTAAAATGACAAATTTAGCAATATTTACTTGGGTAGTTCTTTCAACAACCATTATTCACACTGACCAAAAGTGGACAATTCCTGTTTCTTAAGTCAATATATACAAGGGCTGTCCAGAAAGCATCTAGTCATGTAACATGGAAAATAAAGGCATTTAGGGCTAAATATTTTTTGAACAGTCCTAGTGTGTCTCATTAGTTACATAGTATCATTCCTGACCATTGAACACATTTACAAGGTAAGGTTATAATTAGCTGAAAAGTATCATTTTTTTTTGATATTTTAGATCTCAAATTTAACTCTTCAGTAAATATTTTATTTATTTATTTTTTACACATGCATTATTACTTCTGGCTGAATGTGCCATAATTCATTATGAAAGAATTACTTGGAGACATAAAAAAATGCACTGAAGAACAGCTGTTATACTGCTGACAGCAGTGCATCGAGGCATGCGCATGGTAGTATGAGACATAAAGCTGATTAATTGCATATCCTTGTTATAGTAATTTCTTAACATTATGATAATTGCCATCTATTTAAGAGCAAGCTAGAATTTCCTTTATGCAATAAACATCAAAATAAACAAGAAGTAATTAAGTTACTAACAGATATGTTTATTACTGCAAGTTGTGGGATTTCAAATTGTAAAGAGTGAATTGAAGTTATCAATACCAATATAAAGCCTAAGTGTAAACTCTCATAAGTTAGGCAAATTATATGAAAATTATTTTGATATTTTAAACATCTTAACTTTCTAATATGTTATTTTTGAAGTTTTATTATATCTTTATATTTTAATTTTATTATATCTAATATAATGAATTCTCATCTTGCAGATTGCATTTCTTTGTCTCATTGCCCAAAGACTACAATTAATGATAAAATAATGATGAGCCATGTGAATTTTTTATGGAAATGGCGGTAATTCTATGGAATGTTCTTGATCATCATCATGTATTTATTGAAAGATAAATAAAACATGAAAAGTTGAAAAACATGTGAAAAACACGTAATAATAATAATAATAAAGGAAAACTACATAAACATTCCTACTATTACTCAACATTTAACTTTACTGCAGGCACTGTCTAGGATTATGTGGTAATAAACATCTATAGTTTTCAAATTCAAAAATCTTTGTCAAACATTAAGATATAAAAACATATATGTCACTTATGAGTTTATTGGAGATCCTTCTCATTAACAGGTTTTAATTTGATTCTTAAATTATCTATACATTAATATTCAGTTAACATTTAGTTTAGTTAGATAATTTCAAAATATGATTCCACTTCTCTAGCTAAACAACAGTGCATAAAGAGCTTCATTATCTTTACCTGGTAAAAAAGTTGCATATGTGTGTTGAAGTTAATAATAACTGCAAGATAGCTCACAAGTTAAATTTCAGAGTAAGAAATTACATTAGGTGGTGGACTTATTACACATCAAGTTGACAATGCACTGTAGAATTGTATGCCTGAAACCTATGTGATCCTTGCTAACAGATGTCACCCCAATAAGTCTAACAATAAAAAGGAATTAAAAAAAAAAGAAATTATATTTAGTTTTTCTGACGCCAAACGAATAGTCCTTCTAATATATTACTTATATTGGAATTTCAACAAATGTTTCTTTAAAGCTGAATTAGGGTCCTAGGTACCATAAGAAAGTAGTTTTAGTCTGTTTCACATAGCTTTCCACTTCTGTAAAATGATCTCAACTTTAACCATAACTTTCTCTCCTCTTCTTCATACTTTTTAAAATAGATTAATTTTTACAGTAGTTTTGGGTTCACAGAAAAATTGGACAGAATGTACAGAGATTTTTCATATACCTTTGCAGCCACACATATGTATCTTCCCTATTATTAACATCCCCCACCAGGGTGGTACATTTATTACAGTGAATGGACCCACATTGACAAATCATTATCACCATGAGTCCATAGTTTACATTGATGTTCCCTCATGGTGTTGTTCATTATGTGGATTTGGATAAATTTATAATGACATGTATCTGCCATTATAGTATCATACACAGTGGTTTCATTGCCCTAAAAGTCTTCTATACGCCACCTATTTATCTGTCTCTTCCTCCAATTGTTTTTTTATTTCTTATTATTGAGGTTTGTAAGTTCTTTGTATATTTTATCACTCCTTTACAGATATGTCTTTTGTAATTTTTTTTTCTTTCAGTCTATTGCTTGTCTTTTCATTTCCCTAACAGTATTCCTTTCAGAACAGAACATTTTAATTTTAATGATGCCCACCTTATCAATTATTTTTTTCATGGATCATGAATTTGTGGTATAGTTTAAAAGACATAGCTTAACTAAGGTTATCTAGGTTTCTTCCAGTTTGTCTTCTAGGATTTTTAAGTTTTACTTTTACATTTAGTCCTCTGATTCAGAGTGAGTGATTTTGTGAAGGGTGTAAGGTCTGTGCCTAGATTTAATTTTTATGCGTGGATATCAAGGTTAGCACCATTTTTTGAAAAGACTATTTTTTCTCTATTTGATCCTTTGCCAAAGATCAGTTGGTTATCTTTATTTAGGTCTATTTCTGAGCTCTATTCTATTCCTTTAATTTATTTTTCTACCCTCTTGCTAGTGTCACTTTCTTATTTACTATATCTTTATAATAAGTCTTGATGTCAAGTAATTTCAGTTCTCCAACTTCGTTCTTTAAATTTGTGCACTATTCTAGGCCTTGTGTCTCTCTATAGAAACTTTAGATCTGTTGTTATCCAAAAAGTAACTTGCTCTGCATAAGGATGTATTGAAAATATAGATAAAGTTGTGAAGAAATGATGCCTTGGCAATATTGTCTTCCTATCCTTTAACATGGAATATCTTTTTATTTACTTAGTTCTTTGATATTGTTAATTAGAGTTTTATAGTATTTCTCATATAGATCTTGCACATATTTTGTTAGATTTTATTTAAGTATTTCATTTTGGAGGGTGCTGATATAAATTATATTGTTTTTAACTTCAAATTCTACTTGTTCATTCTAGTAAATAGCAAAGTGAATAACTTTCGTATGTTAACCTTGTATCCTTTAAATTTGCTATAATTGTTTATTATTTGCAAGCATTTTGGGAGGGTTGATTTTTTCTAATTTTTACATAAACAGTTATTTCATCCATGAACAAGACAATTCCTTTTTTCCCCCAATGTGTGTGCCATATATATATGTATAGGTTAATTGAATTTGCTAGAATGTTCAGTGTGATGTTGAAAAGAAAGAGTGAATGGGGACACCCTTACATTGTGCCTGAACTTAGTGGAAAAATTTTGAGTTTCTTCCCATTAAATATGATGTTAGCTTCAGGTTTTATAGATTATTCTTTGTCAAGTTGAGGAAGATCTCCTCTATTCCTAGTTTACTGAGAGTTTGTTTTTTTATCATGAGTAAGTGTAAAATTCAGCCATATGCTTTTCTTATATCTATTAAATGGATAATGTGATTTTTTTTTTTTTTAGTCTGTTGATGTGATATATTTACATTAATTGATTTTCAAATGTTGGACCAGCCTTGTACATCTGGGATAAGTCCCCCTGGGACATGGTACATAATTCTTTTTATATATTTTAGATTAGATTTTATCTTTCTTTGAGAATTTTTGTGTCTATGTTCATAAGAGACATTGTTCTTCTTTTCTTGTGATTAAAAGATACAGTTGATTTTATTGTAGTATCTGTCTGGGAAATGCTGGCCTTAGAGAATGACTTAGAAATTAGTCTCTCTGCTTCTATCTTCTCAAAAAGACTACAGTTGGTACAGTTTTTTTCTAAGTTTTCGGCAAAATTCAAAGTGACTCCATATGGGCTGAGTGTTATCTCTTTTGGTAGATGATTAATTATTGGTTCAGTTTCTTCAGTAGATATTTATATTGCCTATTTCTTCTTGAGTGAGCTTGGAAAGCTGTGTCTTTCAAAGAGTTGGTCCATTTTATTTTGATTATCAAAGCTGTGGGATTAGAGTTGTTCACAATATTCCTTGATTATCCTTTTAATGTCCATGGAACCTATAGTAATGTCTTTCTGTTCATTTCTAATATTAGTAATTTGTGTTTTCTCTTTTTTTCCTTAGGCTGGCTAAAGGAGTATTGATTTTATTGATCTTTTCAAAGAATCAACCTTTGTTCTTTTAAATGTTCTGTCCTGATTTTCTGTTTTCAATTTCATTGGTTCTGCTCTAATTTTTACTATTTATGTTCTTCTGCATACTTAGCATTTAATTTGCTCTGTTTTTTCTAGTTTCCTAAGGTGAAACTTAGACAATCAGTTTCTCTTCATACTTTTAGGCATCATTTCTGTGATCATCTCTCTTAGTATCATACAGTTTCCAGTAGGGTATGAATAGGAAATAATGAAATAACATCTTTTATTTAGAGAACTGAATGCTATTTTAGTTTTCTATAAGAACAAATATAATTTTAAAGAATATTGAAAGATAATCTACCTTGTGATTTTTGTTTTAATTAAAATTTAACAGTATATTCCTATAAAAGGATAAAGAAGTATGCCAATTGGCAATAGCAGATAAAAACTAGATAAAAATAGAAAATAATGGAAATCAGAGAACAATATTATATTACTGATTCCTTTTAAAGTAATATTTAGGGGAATGAAATAATTTTGAGGGAAAGTCACACATTTGCAGTTTCTTTTTGAATATAGGATCTTAGAAATAACATATTATTTCTAATTTGTAAATGTATATAAAATAAAAAATATATAATTATTTATTTTTTATATTTATGACTTTCCGATTATTAAGTATATATACATATATATTAATTATATATATTTATGTATGTACAGTATATATTCACTTATATATATTAATATGTATGTATTTGAGACAAGAACAAAATTTGCAACTGTTTATATTATTATATTTTTAAAGAGTTCCTTTTTTAGAAATTGTAAAAATCTCTAAAAAAATAGTTAAATAGTTTAAAGAGGAATGAAGAATAATAAGACCAAATTTTTCTCCTTTATTAGAATTCTGTTTGTCTATATTTATGTCCAATGTTCTCCTTTTTCTAGTAACATATTTTCATGTTTTTTTCGGTCTGTTTTTTAGCAGTATAACCAGTAGACAATAAGACTGTTTTATTCAAATTAGTAGAAGTTTTTTTAAAGCTTTCAAACTGTGAGTTAGAAAAGAGTTGCACAAAACAATAAATATAATGTATCACAAAAATATTTTTCTTAAATCCTGAAATTGTGTGTGAATGTTCTATCAAATGCCAAAATACCCTGGTATAACTGTGTTTCTTTAAAACTGAGTTTCTGGGTCTAGAACAAAAGAAGTTTACTCTAGACCATAGGTACTATTGAAAAAACATTAACTATAACATTTAAAAATAAAACAAAGAGGAAATTCTAAGGATCAAAGTAGAAAGACAAGTATCAAAGAAGCCAAGGTGGCAAAAATCCTAATAGAAGATTGGAATTGATAGAACACCCCCTGAAGATGGGATCAGGCTCCCTGTGTGATCCTTGCAGCCCAGGAAAACTGGGGTTCATTAATTACCTTGGCTGAATTCTGCTCAACTCAGGCTAAAGCCACTGTGTGCCATTTTGAATATTCAGGTGGTCAGAGTACATGCACCGCAATGATAAGGGTTTGATCTGTGTCACATATGGATGTGAGGTTAAGACTTCTTTCTGCAGCAGGTAAGGTCTTACAAACATTCTGACAGCACGAGACAGTCTTCTTAGGTCATAAAGAGATCCTACTGAGGCTGACAAGAAACTACTCCTCTAGTAAAGGATGCAGGACTGAGAACCTACAGAGAATTTTCAATATTTGAAAGATACAACAGGCAGAAAGCTTTACATCTAAGGAATAGAGATAAAAAATTACCTGTACAATATTATGTAGTAAGTGAGCTTAAATCCTCAAAATGTAGAGGTGTAATTGTATCCAAAACAAAGTAAGAAGTCTTATGTAGAGAGAGAGAGATTAAAAATGGATTATTTAAAAACCTTGGAATTGAAAAACATGATAATTGAAATTAAATTTTTTAAACTTTCGATAAGAGTGCTAATGAATGAGTTTAATCTCATTAAGGGGAAAATAAATGAACTGTGAACAGAAGTAAATACGAATACAGGAGCTAACACTGTGGGCCCTATGGTCATACTGATTTGGTTTGAATATTTAACTTCCTGTTATCTACGGATTCTTCATCTGTAAATTGGGAATTACAATAGTTTCTGCATTTTGGTGCTATTACGATGCAAATGTGTAAAATGTTAAGTAGAGTGCCTGGTAGCAAGTAGGTACTCAATAAATCTCTACCTGTTATTTCATTATAATCTCATAGAAGGCAATGTAATGAGAAAGAGACTGCAAAATAAAAGCAATTGAAGCATGGAGGATTGAATGCAAATCTTCACACACGTCTAGTAGGAATTCTAGGAGAAAAGAAAGGAGAGGCAAAACTCAAATTTTGGGGAATGGATTCTTTCAAGGATGATAAAAAGACATGGGACCAAGAATGTTAATTTGTTCATCATGTATCAAGCCAGTGAAATTAAGTAAAGGGATTGTCAAAATAAGTATTGTGTTTGAGGAAGTAGGTTAATTCATTTATTAACTGTGATTGAAACTTCTGGTTTTTGGTCAGCAATTCCAAGTGAACTTTGAATTTTTGGTCTGAACGTTTCATACTGTTTCCATGAAAGGAAAGTTCGTCACAAAAGCCCCAGTGTTTAACTTCAAATGCTGAAATCCTTGCTCTAGTATGTTATAATTCTGATATGTACAAGATATTTAAGCTCATTGTGTCTCAATTTCCTCATCTTACCAAGGTTGTTATTAATGTAGTTTTGATAATTTGAATAGTATTACACATGTAAAAGAATTAGAACAGTGTTCTAATCATAGTAACTGCCCAATAAAATAAAGAATAATTATACTGCACAGACATCAATTTAATGACTCATCTGAAGAGCATTTCAACAAATTTATGAATTTCTTGTGACAGTTCTAGTAGGATACTCCTAAGTTAAAAATGTATGTGTATGTTTAGTGTGTGTGTGTGTGTGTGTGTGTGTGTGTGTAAGGTTGGACAATTAATTTTGTGAATTCATCCTAGAAAAAGTGCTACATACCTCATTGCTGGATATCACTACGGTCACTTTCAAAGTACTCCCCTTGGGAAGCTATGTACTGACACCAGCACCTAGTCAACCCTTGTCTAAAAATCGCTGAAGTGGCTAGGAGAGATGGGCAGGAAATCAAAAGCATAAAGAGCTTCTCAGTCCTTTCCATTCTTAAGCTTGATACTGAATCTGAGTACTGGGTGTGGGGCTAGGACATTGAAGGAGGTTTGGGGAATCTGAAAATATCTGCAGCATGTCTTAGGCCAGGTGGGAGTGCAATGGCAGAAAAACGTTCCTGGCCTAGCATCACACAGTACTTCTTACTGCCATCTAATACAGAAAAGGCAGGCCACAGCCTGCAGCCTTCCCAAGGAAAGGAGTCCCAGAAGAGGTTTGAGAGGAATAAGGAATGAGGTGGTTCTTTCAGGCATACAGTGTCCTCCCATGACTTGAACCCCCTTTCATATGAGGTGGGGGAACTTGCATGCTGTTTTTCCCCTTGGTGACTCTTGCCTTGAAAAAATAGCTGGAGGTTCTCTGAACTTGAAATTTAAGTGCAGTTCTACATGCCTCCATGGTAATAAAGTTCTTGATGGCATGCAGTCTTGAGGAAGCAGGGAAGTCTCGCCAGGTATTTCCATTTATTTTGATACTGTTGATAGAACAAGCCATTGTTCATAGATAAGACATCATTGTTGAAGCATAAAGAGGTCGGCACAGCACGTAGCATTTTAAGCAATAACAACTATCAATAGTACATCACCATTTATTTTTTTAGTAATCTCAATGAGCTTAGGGGCATTGTTGATTTTGCTCATTATTTCATTTCATTATCTTCATAGTGCTGCATAGGAAGTAAACATATAATAAATGGCCTTCCTACCACTATTCTGAGTAGTGGGCAGTTTATTTGGATTTTTTTCTCTACCTATCATTAGCATAGGGACTTTTTTGGGAATCTTTACTGTGACTGAATCCTAGATTTGCAAAAAGCCTCATATATTAATTAATGCAGGCCTCCCCTTAAGCAGGTAGATATTACTATTATTGCACTTTACCAAAGAGGCAACTGAGGCCCAGAGTGAGACGACGGCCATCCATCCAGGAAGACACAGATGGAGAAACATAGCGTGCATTTTCTCACTCCCAGCACATGCTTCCTGCATTTCACAGTGTTCCTCAAGCATAAACCAGCAGAAATAGTCCCCTCTGCTTCTTCTGCATAATCAAAAAGGCAAATGAAAAACTAAATCAAGTTGTTGTCCCCAGGATACAGACTGGCCTGTCGTTTGCAGAGACAGATGAATTGTGGGCACTGGACACCACCCTAAACAAAGAGTCTGTCTAGGCTATCCTTGGGAATTATCAAGAGAATATCCTGGTACCCTGTGGGAGGTAAATGGCTACCCAATACAGATTAAAAATAAACTCAGGTGACATGGTACTAATAAGGCTATCTACATTGAATTACAAAATAGAAATGAGACCCACAAAACCCAGGATAGGTTTTGGGACACTTGGGTTGAGGGACCAAAACACTAAAGAATAAAAAGAGAGGGAAAAATAAACAAACAAAACACTTTTTGAAGTGTGTTCTTCAATATGGAAATGAAATTTGGCTGATTCTAAAGAGCAATCTGTTCACTTGCCTCCTCTTCATTAAAGCTTCCCAGCAGCCTGTAGGAGCCTGTCCAAATTCTCAGGGAAGTAATCAGCACATGGGCTGTGAAGTGTATACCAATCAGCAGCTGGACGTGGGTCAGGGCTTCCCCAGGCATGTTAGCTCTCTGCTGAAGAGGGGAAGACGTGGAGTGTTGCCAAAGTGGAGAAACAAATAAAAGTGGTGTCAGTAGATATTTTTTGTAAAGTGTTTAGACATATTAAAAGTGGTGTAAAATTATAGAATACTTTGATCTGTACTTTGAAATTAGGTTGTCTTGACTTTGATTGTGTATAGTATCTATTCCTCAAAGCCAAGTTTCTGTCAGAAATTTAATGTAGAAGACTGATGTCATTATTTGGATAAATTATAATGAACAAAAACAATCTAGCTTCCATCTAAATAGTCTAGGAAAAGAATAACTTAGTATACCACATTTGCCAATATGGCCATGCCATATCTCTACTTGATTTTGCAATCTAGACCACGAAATTTAATAATGTATGCTTTTAAAACAAAAAAATTCCTTTTACTTCTATAAATTTAAACTATAATAATGTACAGGGTTTTGATTTGGTTCAAAGTGATAGATAGACTGCATTTGTACACAGTACATTTTCAATTAACCAGCATCCGTGGGGATTGGTAGATACCGGATAAATGGAAGTACACTATCAGTCAACTGGCATCCATGCCAATAAATTATTTCTTTGATTATTTGCTGGTTGCTTGAGCGTGCTGGTTGTTTGAGAGTGACAGTTGCTTGAGTTCTGGTTAAGGAAGAGTCTACTCTATTTTCTTTCAACATAAGGTTTTTTAAAATAAGTAATTATATTTTATTTTGTAGCCATACAGAATATATTTACATACAAATATGTTTTTATATTGCAAATTAAAAAATTTTTAATACAATTATATTTTTTATTGATCAAGCCAATTCTTATTATATACAGCATAAACAATGTATCCTGAATATCTTTCCATCTCAGCACATGGAGAACTTCCTTCTCCCTCTTTATAGTTATGACTTACTTCGTTGTAGCTCTTTCCTCCCATTGAATTAACTCTAATATTACTGTTAGAAAAATAGTTCAATGTCATCAACATACAGGTTATTTCATTTACATCATGTGATAAATATTCAGAGCTGTGTATGGGATAGACCTTATATGTGAGGCTTCTGGAATTAATAGTAACACCTTGGTGATTTTGATGTTGCCAGTTGTGTCCTAAAGTTCATCGTTGTTGCACCATTTCCACCAAATAATACTAGTGCATGACTGAGCAAAAAGCATTGTCAGCATTGTGTGCAGGTTATTATAATATTTCTGGGTATTTGCTTTCCAGGTGAGAATATCAATCTGTATTTAGCTCCTCTCTGCCCTGAACAAAGAATAAGGAAAAAGAGTCCCCGGAAAAGCTACCATCTCTCTAATCTTACTCTATTGAGAACAACAACAAGAAAAATGTGTCAGCTAATCAAAGCTTGAATAGCAAGGACTGTTTTGTAACTTAAATAAAACGAAACTTTGACAACTAAATTTTGAGAACATAAATAGACATCTAAAAAACCCAGTGAGACTACAGAAGCAAATGGGAGAAGTTGAGTTTAGGGTGATATAGATAAAAGGCAAAATACAAAATATTAAAGTCACTTTTCAGGTAGTCTTTACATATTTGAAAACTATCTATATTACTTTTCCTCTCCTCCTCCCTCTCCCTTCTTCCCTATCTTCCTCCCCACTTCCCTCCTTCCCTCCTTCTTTCTCTTTCTTTAATACATACAGGGAAATTAAGGATCAAGATGGCATAGTAATATGAAATTGCCAGCATACGTCTGATTTCCAAATTAAATTTTACATCCATGTTAATCAATTAAGATTTAACTCGTATTAAATATTTGGCTCTAAATTAATCTTAGCTGTAATTTTTTTATGAATTAAAAGCAACTAGCTGTGTAAAATATTTTCTTTTTCAGTAGTTACTCAATGTCGGAAAACATACCGCAAAAGTGAAAATATCTCCAATTGTTCTTTCAAAGATTTCTTTATATATCCAGGATGACAGAAACAGAAATAAATACTTACAATAACAGAGATGTTAAAATTGAAAGATTAATAAGCTATGATGGGAAGTCAGATCAGGAAACAGTTCAGGGTGGAGAATTATGGTTAGGTGGGTGGGGGGAAAAGAGAGAGGAAGTTGTGTATGAGCGAGATATTTAAAGATGAGCAAGCTCAATATTTTACATGTAAAAGCAAAACCTTTTCAAGAGATCAATAGCTTTAGTAGATGAGACTTTTATGAAGATTACATTGAAATAATGTGTAGTGTGGACTGGATGGTAGGGAACGGTGATAAAGAATGTATTAGGCATTGTGAAACTTGATGGAGGGCAAGTATAAACAGGGAAAAACATGAAGTGGAGGTTGGTAGGGAAAGACACATGGCTTGTGAAGAGAAGAGGTTTTCTAGGCAGGGGGTCAGCTTGTAAGAATGGCAAGAAGGCATCAGTAAATGGAGAGAGTTCAGCAAGTTAGGGGAAGATAGACAGGAAGGGAAAGGAGATTACGATTCCGTTGGAGTCAACTACAGAACATACAGGGATGTCTCTCCTATAGCTTCACTTTTTTTCTTTTAACCACATTAATCCATCCTCCTGCTGTGATCTATTTCAGCAAAGTATTCTTGTTTAGAAAACACCCCCCCAAAAAATGCATGTCATCAGTTTGAAATCTGAAGCTACTTAAATTTAAACAGAAACTTGTTTTTTCTTTTATAACTGAAGTTCTTCTCCTAACGAATATTCAGTTTTCATAATTAACATGGAAGTGTTTTATTACAATGATTAAGTTAGTGCCATAATGTAATGGGTCACATTAACTGAGACAAGATATGTCAGAACATCAGATGTATTGTTTTAAATTAACAAACTGCCCTTGATAATTCATTTATTCTTTCATTTAGCAAATAATTTTTGAGTGTTGATCAGGTGCCAGGGAATCTTCCAGGACCAGAGAATACATTGCAACACGTACAGAGATTTCCTTTTAGTGATGATAAAAAGATGAGCAAATGAATATGAATTATTTTGAAACATGATAAAAGTAAGAAAGGGAAATTTTTAAGAGATAAGTACATTTTTATATAGGATTTTCTAGAAAGGATTCACTGAGAAGATGACATTTGAGTGAAGAAACTAGTGAATCAGCAGACTGCAAAATATCTGGGGAGAACATTGTAGTAAGAAGGAAGGGCCAAGCCTTAGTGTGTGGGGGAGACTGCCTTGTATGATCTAGGAACAGTTAGGAGTCAAGTGTCTAAAGCAAAGTGAGCAGAAGAGAGAGCCAGAGATTAACACAGATAGATTAACACATGGTGCAGTTCACATAAGACTTTGCAAGTCATCATGCAGAAACTTGCCTTTTATTCTGATTTAGATGAGAAGGCACTGAAATCAACAAAAAAGCACAGGATACACCTCACATTTTTTATAGATTGAACGTAGGCCAACAGGAAGCAAGGAAACCATTTAGGGGACTATTACAAAAACCAAGGTATGAGTGATGTAGCTTGGACTGGAGGTGTAGTAATATATGTAGTAGTAGAGGCAGGAGAAGTAAACAGATTCTGGATAAATGCTCATAGTGAAGTTAATAAAATTTGTCAATTGATATTGGAAGAGGTTATCAACCCAGTGACAGCTGGTTGACCTGTGAGCTGGACCTGGGCAATCGGGTTTCTCACCTCCGCCTTTGTCTCTGGGATGTACATTCTGCCTACCATTCCCATAGCTGGAGTCATTTCAAGAACAAAACCTCAAGAAAGTAATGTGTTGTTGAGATCATCTGGACAGTATATGAGCATGTGACCGAACCCTTTTAGGCTTCTATATAAACTTTTAAGGTTCTGGCTGACAGGTATGAAGATCTATTCACCCAAGACAAGCTTTGTATGCAAGTTCCCTTCTTTATTTAAATGGCCACCTACCACCCTGGAGTGGTCTGCCTCTCTCTGTGGTCTCTCCTTGCCCTTCACATATGGAAGCCAGTTTCAGATTGACCCGGGGATTTCCCAAGATTGTGAATGACAATGGATTGCATGTGGAATGTTAGAAAAAGTAGTCAATGATAGCTACAAATTTTGAGATTTCAGCAATGGAAGAGTAGAGATGCCATTTAGTGAAATGGCTAACACTATTGGGAGATCATGTTAGGAGGAAATATCAAATGCTCAGTTTCTACAGGTTAAGTTGTAGGTGCCTATTAAACTTCAAGTGGAGATGTCCAGTAAGTAGTTAAAACATATGAGTCTATAAATTTGTAGTTTAGGGTAGAAGGCCAGATTAGAGATTAAAAATTCATTAATAATTCCACATTTTCCCCAAGTATTTTTAAAATGTAATAGACAATATTGGAAACACAAAAATGATCTTGCCATGAGTGAATTATGACCAAATTAAATAGATAAAATGTATATTAATAAAATAGCATGCAATCAATTCCAAACTATACAGATCGGTGCTAAAGGATCTGTACATTAAGGAAGTAGTTGTTTATAGCCAGAAAGAGTTATGCAGAAAAGATTAATCTTCAGAGGCCAGAAACATTTTAATCAGAAGAATGAAGGAAACAGTTTTTCAGAAGGAAAAAGAAACTTGAGATGATTTTGAAAATGAAATACATCTTATTTCCTTTGACCTACTTTGATACCCTTCCTTGTCTTTCCACTCTTCTCCATTCTTACACATGTAAAAGGTTTTTTGTTTGCTTGTTTTCAAAAACATAAATCTCTACTTTTTATTTTCTATGTGATAAAAAGCAAAGTGCTAATAGGATATACAATTCCCTTCACTTCTTCAGCATTCTGTCTACACTGCCCATCTTTCTCATTCTTAGATGCCTGGCTTCTTCACAACAGGCTGCTGGGCTCCCTTGAGCACTTGGATAAGTCTGTCTTCATCTTCCTTGCCCTTGTGAGTGCCTTTACTGCCATCAATGAATAAAACTCTTTTTATGTTTCACTGATCTGCTTCAGTGTCCTTAATAAAGACTTTAGAAATTTACAAATGCCTCTCCACAACCTGAGAGAATTAAATACCCTGTTGTCCTTTCCACATAATAATTTGTTTATATATATATCTCTCTAGTGTATAACACTCTGCAGTGATTATTTATCAAATTGTTTTGTTTGTTTGTTTGTTTGTTTTTTTAGAGGTGAAACCAAGAAGCACTTTATTAAAAGGAAAATAAGGTGAAACAAAGATAGTTTATTAAAAGGAAAAGAACACTCCAAAGAGGTAGGAAGAGCAGGCCCCAGTAGAAGGGGCTACATGGCCTCGAAGGGCAAGGGGAAAGTACACTCCTGAGAGGGAGGAGCAGGCTCCAGCAGGAAAATGGCTCAGGAGCTCAATTCCTTTTTCTGCTCTCCTCAATGTGGAGCTCCTTGTGGCAGTTAGTACCCCATGGATCTCCTTTTGTTTGAGGCTTTCGAAGTTCCTGGTACATAATAACTGCTCGTTACATTTTTAAAAATCAGAATTAAATTACAAAAGTAAAATCGTGACTCATAAGCAAATATCATCTAAATTCTAATTCCCCAGAAAAGAAATGCTATTATTTTGTATATTTATTATAAATCAGGACTATTTACCAAATTTCTATTTTTTTAGCTCTAATTATTTGCTGATCCTTGTGTGCTCTTAATTGATAATTTATTTTTATTGATTTTATTTATTTTCTAATTGCAGTTGACATTCAATACTATTTCATCTTGGTTTCTGGTGTACAGTATAATGGTTAGACATTTATATAATTTACTAAGTGATCCCCCCAATAAGTCTCATACCCACCTGGCACCATACGTAGACTTATATAGTTATTACAATATTATTGAGCATATTCCCTATGTTGTACTTTAAATTTCCGAGACTATTTTGTGACTACCAGTTTGTACTATTTAATCTCTTTTTCACCTAGCCCTCAATTCCCTCACATTTGGCAGACATCAGTTTGTTCTCTGTATCTATGAGTCTGTTTCTATTTTATTTGATCATTTAACATATAAGTGAACTCATATAATATTTATCTTGCTCTGTCTGGTTTATTTCACTTAGGATGATTCAGGAAGATTTCATTCTTCTTTATGGTCAAGTAATACTCCACCGTATGTATGTACCACCTCTTCTTTATCTAATCTTCTCTCGATGGGTAGTTAGGTTACTTCCATATTTTGGCTATCATAATTAATCTTCAGTGAACACAAGGGAGCATGTATTGATTCATATTAGTATTTTGAATTTCTTCAGATAAATACCTAGAAGTGAAATTGCTATATCATAAGGTGGTTATATTTTTAATTATTTGAGAAACCTCTACACTATTTCAATAGTGGCTGCACCAATTTACAATTCCACTAATAGTGAATGAGGGTTTCCTTTTATCCACATCCTCACCAACATTTGTTCATTGATGTGTTAATGGTAGCTATTCTGACAGGTGTGAAATGAT
Source organism: Lyroderma lyra (assembly GCA_004026885.1). Lineage (NCBI taxonomy): Eukaryota > Metazoa > Chordata > Mammalia > Chiroptera > Megadermatidae > Lyroderma > Lyroderma lyra. The sequence continues at coordinate 17,767 of PVJL010005235.1, read as the reverse complement.
ATTTCATTGTGGTTTCAATTTGCATTTCTCTGATGATTAGTGATGTTGAACATATTTTCATATGTCTACTGACCATCCATATGTTGTTTTTTGGAGAAATGTTTATTCAGGTTCTCTGCTCATTTCTCATTGGATTATTTATTTTTTTGGTGTTAAGTTGTATGAATTTTTTATAAATTTTGGATATTAACTCCTTATCAAATGTATCATCGGTGCACATCTTTTTCCATTCAGTAGATTGTCTTTTCATTTTGCTAATGGTTTCCTTTCCTGTGCAAAAAATTTTTAGTTTTATGTAGACCTATTCATTAAGTTTTTCTTTTGTTTTCTTTTCCCATGGCAACATATCATTAAAAAATGTTACTAAGAGCAATGTCAGATAATTTACTGCCTATGTTTTCTCCTAGGAGTTTTATGGTTTGTGATCTTACATTTAAGTCTTTATCCATTTTGACTTTACTTTTGTACATGATGAAAAACGGTGATGTAGTTTTACTGGTTTTTCTGTGTGAAAGAGACTATATTCCTGTGCTGTAATTTACATCCCATGACTATATATCTATTTTAAGTAATAGTTGACATTGCACATTAATTTGTATTATTTTCAGGTATACAACACAGTGGGTAGACATTCATATAATTTATGAAGTATTCCCCCCTATGGTGTCCACCTTACACCCTGCATAACTTTTTGAAATTATTACCTATACTCCCCATACTGTACCTCACATCCTTGTAACAACTATGTATTAACCAATTTGCATTTCTCAAGCCCTTCACCCTTCCCACCCATCCCCCTATCCTCCCTCCCATGTGACTCTGTTATTTGGAGTCTTATCTATTTTGATTGTTTGTTTATTTATTCTGTTCTTTAGATTCCACATGTAAGTGAAATTCAATGGTATTTGTTTCCCTCAGTTTGACTTATTTTGCTTAGCGTGATAAACTCTAGTTCCAGCCGTGTTATTGCAAATGGTAAGATTTCATTCTTCTTTATGGCCCAGTAAAACTCCATTGTATAAATGTACCACAATTTCTTCATTCAATCGTTTATTGATGGGCCTTCACATCATTTCCATATCTTGGCTACTGTGAATAATACTGCAATAAACATAGAGATGCATATAGTTTTTTCAAATTAGTGTTTTGGAATTCTTTGGATAAATATCCAGGGGTGGAATTGCTGAATTATAAGGTAGTTCCATTTTTAATTTTTTGAGGAAACTTCATAGTGCTTTCTATAGTGGTTGCAGTCCTACCAACAATGCACAAACGTTCCCTATTCTCCGCATCCTCACCAACATCTCTTCTTTGCTGATCTATTGGTGATAGCCATTCTGACAGGAGTGAGGTGATATTTCATTGTGGTTTGGATGTACATTTCTCTGATAATTAGTAAAGTTGAGCATTTTTTAATGTGTTTATTGGCCATCTGTATGTTATCTTTGGAGAAATGTCTTTTCAGGTCTTCTGCCCATTTTTTAATTGGGTTTTTCATTTTTTGGTGTTGAGTTGAATGAGTTTCTTATAAGTTTTGGATATTAACCTTTCACTGATAAAAGACAAATATCTTCTATTCCGTATGATGTCCATTGATTTTGTTGATGGTTTCATTGTAAAAAGAAAAACAAAACAAACAAAAAAACTTTTTAGTGTAATGTAGTCCCATTTGTTTATTTCTTTCATTTTCTACATACCAAGAGATATATTAATAATGGTATTGCTAAGGGTAATGTCTGACAGGTTACTTTCTATATTTTCTTCTAGAAGTTTTATGGTTTCAGGTTTTATATTTAAATCTTTAATCCATTTTGAGTTTATTTTTAAGAAGGTGGTACAATTTTATTTTTTGTATGTATCTGTCCAGTTTTCCCAAAAGCATTTATTGAATAGACTATCTTTACTCCAATGTTGTTTTTGCTTCCTTTGTCATAAATTAATTGGCCATATAGATATAGATTTATTTCTGGACTCTCTGTTTCATTGCTCTATGTGTCTGTTTTTATGCCAATACCATGCTGCTTTGATAACTGTGGACTTGTAATACAATTTGATATCTGGGAGCTTCATTCCTCCAACTTTGTTCTTCTTCCTCAGAGTTGCTGTGGCTATTCTAGGTCTTTTATGATTCCATATAAATTTTAGGATTATTTGTTCTAGTTCTGTGAAAAATACCATTGGTATTTTGATAGGAATTCCACTGAACGTATAGATTGTTTTAGGTAGTATGGACATTTTATCTATATTAAGACTTCTTATCCATGAGCATAGTATTCATGTCCATTTATTTGTATCTTCTTTGAATTTTCACTTTAGTATCTTGTAATTTTCTAATTACAGATCTTTTACTTCCTTGGTTAAGTTTATTCCTAGGTACTTTAATATTATTATTAATTTTTGCTGCATTTACAAATGGGATTATTTTCTTAATTTCTCTTTCTGCAATTTTGTTATTGTTGTATAAGAATGAAACCAGTTTCTGAATATTAATTTGTATCCTGCTACTTTACTAAATTCATTTATCAATATTATTAATTTTGGGTTGGAATCTTTGGGGTTCTCTATATATATAGTATCATATCATCTGCAAATAATGAGTTTCACTTCTTCCTTTTCTATTTGGATGACTTCTTTTTCTTCTTGGCTAATTGCTGTGGCTAGCACTTCCAGTAGTATGTTAAATAAGACTTGTGACAGTGGGCATTCTGCCTTGTTTTTGATCTTAGGGGATATGCTTTTAGCTTTTCTCCATTGAGTATAATATTAGCTGTGAATTTATCATATACGACCTTTATTATATCAAGCTATGTTCCTTCTATTCCCAATTGGCTGAGAGATTTTACCATAAAAGATTACTGGGTTTTGTCAAACTCTTCTTTGCATTTATTAAAATCACCACATAAATTTTGTTTTAATTTTGTTTATGTGGTATATCATGTTAATTGATTTACATATATTGAAACACCCTTGCATCCCAGGAATGAATCCTACCTGATTGTGATATATGATTTTTTAATGTATTGCTGAATTTGATTTGCTAATATTTTCTTGAGAATTTTTGTATCTATTAAGGATATAGGCCTATAGTTGTTTTCTGTTCTATTTTGTTTGTAGTGTCTTTTACGGTTTTGAAATCAGGGTAATGATGGCCTCATAAAATGAATTTGGGAGGTTGCCTTATTCTTGGAAATTTTGGAATAGTTTGAGGAGAATGGGTTTTAGTTCTTTTTTGAATGTTTGGTAAAATTCACCTATGAAGCCATCTGTTTGTTGGGAGTTTGTTGGTTACTGATTCAATTTTGTTGTTAGTAATTCATCTATGTAGATTTTCTGTTTCTTTTTTATTTGATCTTGGAAGTTTGTAAGTTCTAAGAATCTATCCATTTCTTCCAGATTGTCCAATTTGTTGGTGTATAATTGCTCATAGTGTTTTCTTATACTTTTTTGCATTTCTGTGGTATCTGTTGTAATTTATCTTCTTTCATTTCTGATTTTATTTATTTGGGTCCGCTCTGGCACGTCCTGTGTGGTTGAACAGGGGAACATGAAGGGAGGTGACAGGGAATGAAGAAAAACACACAGACACAGACAGACACAGATGAAGACATGATAGAAAAGCTGGGATCAGGTGATTCTCTGAGCTCTGATGGAAACATAGAGACTCAGTCTTACAGTCACATGTTTCTTTTATAGGGCAAGCAACAGGGAAGGTCTAAAGCCCAGGAAGACAGAAATCTCTGTCATGTCCCCCACCCAGGCCTTTACAGTGTCAGCAAAGTCTATGGTTTGCCTGTGTCCTTGTAATTAATTTTGATGCACCAAATGTCCTTTTGCCTTCCATGAGAGAGTGAGCCAAGAATCATGTCCCTGGTTACTTCCGGAGACCAAGCAACCTTGCAACACTTGTGCCTGCTGGAATCTTAAACACACAAGCCACCTTGCTAAAGCCTGCTTCTTCACCTTGTCACGGCCTTTGGCTCACATGCTCCCTACTCTCTTTCTCTCTCTCTCTCTCTCTCTTTCTTTTCTCTTTTTAATTTTTTTGAGGAATCTGGTTAAATTTTTCTCAATTTTGTTTCTTTTTATAGAACCAGCTCTTGGTTTCATTGATCTTTTGTATTATTATTATTTTTTATCTTAGTTTCACTTATTTCTGCTCTGATTCTTATTATTTCCTTCCTTGTAGGTACTTTAGGCTTTGTTTGCTGTTCTTTTCCTAGTTTCCTTAGGTGCAAGGTTAAATTGATTATTTGAGATTTTTCTTGTTTCTTTAGGTAGGCCTGCTTTGCTATGAATGTCCCTCTTAGGACTGCTTTTGCTGTGTCCCATATATTTTGGGTAGTTGTATTTTCATACTTGTTGTGTCAAGTACCTTTTTATTTCTTCTATGATCTCATTGTTGACCCATTCATTGTTTAGTAGCATATTGTTTAACCTCCATACATTTGTGTGTTTTTCAGTTTTTTTTCTTTTAATTGATTTCTAGTTTCATACTGTTGTGGTCAGAGGAGATGCTTAACATACTTTCTTTTTTTTTTTTTTTTTTTAATTTATCAAGGCTTGTTTTGTGGTCTAGCATGTGGTCTGGCTTGGAAAATGTTCCATGTGCTCTTGAAAAAAAGGTATGTTCTGGTGCTTTGGTATGAAATGCTCTAAAAATATCATTTAAATCCATCTGGTCTAGTGTGTCATTTAAAGCCACTGTAACTATGTTGATTTTTGTCTGGAAGATCTGTACACTGGTGTCAGTGGGGAGCTAAAATTGTGTTACTCTTGATGTCTGCCTATGCGTTGGTCAATATTTGCTTTATGTATTTAGGAATTGCTATGTTGGGTGCATAAATGTTTATAAGAATGATGTCCTCTTGTTGGATTGATGTTGCCTTACAATCTCCAAATCATCTGTCCCCTCATACATTCCCCATGATATTCTTAGGCAGAAGCTAAGAGTAGAGGCCATGGGGGCATAGAATACCTCACATCACCCTGTATGGCCCTGGGGGATGACTGGTTAGTTGATGACAGATAAGATTACACAAGGGAGGAACAAACTAAGATAGGCATAGTCAAATAAGGACCATCAGGAGAGAGCTTGGGCTCTACAGAGGTGAGGCACAGTCCCTCACCCTCTCTGAGGTTAATCATCAACCCCCTCACTGCCTTGTTTCCCATGCTGCTCCCATGGTGACCTGAAAGAATAATATCAGTCATGCGCCAACAGGAATGATTTAGGTACTGAGTCAACCCCCTGGGGTGGTTTCGGTACACTGAGTCCTTGGGGTTATAAGTTCTTATAGAAATACAATGCATGGTGAAACACAATGGGGACTTTTGGAAAAAAGGCAGTCTCCTAGGCAACGCAACTCACAGACCATGGAATAACCAGTTTCACTTCTTTGTATACTATGCAAATAAAAGCTATGCATTGGCTCAATTCGGGATGCCTGGTCCTTTGAGACTGGGGTCCCTTGGCCCCTCTTAAAACATACTTTTGACTCCTGTGCTTCTTAACTTTGTGTCACCCTACTTGTATACCCACTGCTCATGTCATGCTGGATGCAACAGACTGATTCCTTTATAATTATGTAATGTCCTTGTCTCTTATTATAGTCTTTGATTTAAAGTTTATTTTGTTCAGTATAAGTATTACTACCCTAGCATTTTCTCATTCCATTTACATAAAAGATTCTTTTCCATCCCTTTACTTGCAGTCTATGTGTGTCTTTTCTTCTGAGGTGAGTCTCTTGTAGAAAGTATAGGCCTGAGCCTTGTTTTCTTATCCATTAGCTACCCTATCTCTTTTGATTGGAGCACTTAACCATTTATATTTAAAGTGATTATTGAGAGGTACATATTCATCACCCTGTTATGATTCATGTTTTCAATCTTCTGTTTCCTTGTTTACTCCTTTCTTCTGCTGCAAGAAGTCCTTTTAACAGTGCTTGCAATACTGCCTTAGTGGTAGTGTATTCCTTTAGTATTTTTCATCTGGGAAGTTCTCTATCTCTCCTTCAATTTTAAATGATAGAATTGCTGAGTAGAGCAGTCTTAGTTGTAAGCCCTTGTTTATCATTACTTTGACTATTTCCTCCCACTCTCTTCTGGCCTGCAAAGTTTCTGTTGAGCAATCCACTGATAATCTTATGGAAGCTCCCATGTAGTAAGTGGTTGTCTTTCTCTTGCTGCTTTTAGGATTCTTTGTCTTTAACCTTTGCCATTTTAATTACGATGTGTCTTGGCATAGGCATGTTTAGGTTCATCTTAATTGGGACTCTGCGCTTTCTGGGTTTCTGTGTCTCTTTTCTTCATCAGGTTAGGAAAGTTTTCAGTCATTATAGCTTCAAATAGGTTCTCAATCCCTTGCTCCTTTTGTTCTGTTTCCAGTACCCTATGATAAGAGCATTGTTACATTAAATGTCCCAGAAGTCTCTTGGGTTATCCTCATTTTTTAAAATTCTTTTTTCTTTTTGCTCTTCCGGCTGGATTATTTTTTGCTACCTTGTCTTTCAGATCACTAATTTGATTTTCTGCTTCATCTAACCTGCTGTTGATTCCTTCTAGCATAGTCTTTACTTCAGTTATTATATTTTTTATTTCTGAATGGTTGTTCTTTATGCCTTCTATGACCTTCTTTATGGTTTCTTACTCTTTGTCAAAGCATTCACTGAGATTCTTAACCTGTACTTTAAACTCTTGCTCTGGTAGGTTGATTGACCCTATTTCATTTAGCTTTATTTCTGGAGGTTTCTCTCATTCCTTTATTTGGAACATGTTTCCCTGTTTTCTCTTTCTGGCTTTCTCTGTGTGTTTCCTTCTATGTAGTAGGTATCTCTCTGGTGGCCTTACGTAGTATGTGTCTGTGTAGTTCAATGGTGCAAGCTCTCTGATCTCCTGTGTGTGTGTAATCCAGTGGTTTCCCTTGAGTGTGTTGTGTGTGTTCTTCAGATGCAGTTGAGCTACTTGCAGCACACTGTTAGCTGCCCAAGGGGAGTGACAGGGTAGCACTGAAAGCTCCCCAGAGAGGTGCAGATAGTCCTTTCTGCTGTAATTCACAAGAAAGTCTTCCCCTGTTAGTAGGGAATGGCTAATTGCTCAGCCACTAGAGTCCCTCTGTGTTGGTTGGGCAAATCTTTATGGAACCTCTGCTCTCTTTGAAAACTAAAAAGGAAAGAAACAAACAAATATACCAGATAATTTCCTGAGCACTCCACTGCCACTCCCAGCACATCGTTAGCTGCCCTAGTGGTGTATGTGGGCAGGGGGCAGCCACAGAGCAGCACAAAAAGTTCCCCAGGCATCCGCAGACTGCTGCTCCTGAAAAAAGACTGTAAGAAAAAGTCTTCCTTCTCTAGTAGGGTGGTATTGATTGCTCAGCCCAGGCAGAGTTCCTCCATGTGGGTTGGGCAATACTTCAGGGTGCCAGTGTGTGCTTTGAAAAGAAAAAAAAAGTACGAATAAATAATAATAAAATAATGGAATAAAACAAATAAAAATATAAAATAATAAAATTTAAAAAATAAAATTATAAGTTAAAATAAGCAAAATAAGTTAACCCTACCAGACCACTGTACCAATTTTTCGGTAATGTCCACATCTGCCGCTAGACCACTGTACCTAATTTTCGGTACTTCGCCTAGTACGTGAAAAAAATGCATCACAAACTAAAAATAACCAACCAATCATGGTCAAACCTCATGGTTAGCCATTGCAAATGTCTGCCCCTATGTGTTTGAATTGACTTTGTGTGGTTTGATGTGAAAAAATTCTGAAAATTCACAATGAAATGAGCGGCTGATGAACCAAGCACTTCAACAGGAAAGCGAAGTAGGTCTGGGCTTATCACAGTCCAACAGGTGATCGATACTTTGGTTGATTCAGACTCTGAGGAATGAGAATTTCATCAAGAATACGTTTCCAGTTCAAGTGACACAGACAGTGAGAGCTCGAGTGATGAGGAGAATCTTGAACCTTATAGATCTAGAGCTAGATCAATAATAAGAGAAGGGGGGCGTGTCTCTCAAACAGCTGATGGGGGAGATCTAAGTGGTGATGAAGGTTGGACAAGGAATTTTGTATCACCAAATACAGATCTGAATTTCAATGAGGATGGAAAAGGCCCAGTGAACATTCCTGGATCTATCACAGTTAGGTTCAGGGCCTCAGGTCTGGTAGGGTTAAAACATATATAAAGTAAAAATATTAAAAAGATAAAATAAAAAAATAAAAAATAATAGAAGTCATAAAGAGTTAGAAAAAGAAAAAAAATTCAAACAGAAAAATAATTTCATGTGCCCCACTGCAGAAAAAAAACAAAGAAAAATTTTTTTTTCTGTGAGCACCATGGTCTGCCACTCCAAGCACACATTTACTTGCTTAAGGAGAGCCACCAGTGGCACTAAAAGCTCTCCTGGGATTTGCAGACTTCTGTTTATGCAAAAATCTGCAAGATCATCTTCCCTGACTAGTAGGGCTGGGCGGATTGCTCAGCTACCCAGGAGTTCCTTCAGGTGAACAGGGCAAATTTCCAGTGTGCCTGAGCACACTTTGAAAGACAACCAATAAGAAAACAAAAGGTAAAGAAAATAATAATACTAATAAAAAATAAAATAAAATATACGAAAAAATTAAAAATTGTAAAAAAATTAAAGAAAAGAAAGTAGAATTTAAAAAATAGTAAATAATTCCTTAGGGCCTGAGTGGTTTTCCACTGGTAGCTCACATAGCTGCCCCAGCGGAGCAGCAGAGCTGCACTGAAATCTCCTGGGAAGCCACAACAGCCTTTCCTGAATAGAATCATCAAAAAAATCAAAAAAACAAAACTCTTCTTACTATAGGGCAGGGCGATTGCTCAGTGGCCAGAAGTACCTCTGAGTGGGTGAGGCAAAATTCTGGGTAAGCCGGGCAAAACTTCACGGGTCTTGTGCGCTTTTTTGGGAAAACTAACTCAGAGCCCCAGGGTCTCTCCCTACTGGCCCATAGCTTCACTTTACTTCATTTTTCCCCCCTGCCTGCTCTAGAGATCTTGCTGAGTAGGGTGTGGCTGCTGTGGGCCACACCTGCTTCCCAGGTCTCAGCAGGGGCAGCTGAGTGTAAAAGTGTAAGACTGCTTTCCATAGCTACTAGGGTGGTGCTAGGCCCTTCGCAGCCTAGAACATGGATTCCAGTGTGTCTGCAAGGTGGTGCGCATGTGCTTACTTTATTAACTCAGTGAAGGCTAAGATTTGGCCCTCTTGGGGAGGTTGTAACATAAAAAAATAAAAATAAAAATAAATAAAATGACGTCCTCTTATGGACTACACAGGAGTCAAACTCTGTGCTTGAACAATGAGTCCCTCTAGGCCCCACCCTAAAACCCCACAGCTCAACTTTTACCTGTATGCACCTCTGGCACCTCTAGAGATCCTGTCTCTTTACTGGACACCAGGTAAGTGTGGCAAGTGTTTGAGTTTGTGTGGGCAGCTTATAGAAAAGCATCTGAATTTCCAGCCAACATTTGTCTTACCAATATGGATAGAAAGAATTCTCTCTGATTTTCACCACCAGATGTAATAGGAAATTTTCTTCCCTGCTAGCACCCCTCACTCTTCTGTGGAAACCTTTGCCCCTGAGGTGTCCCTCCCAAAGTTATCTCACTATCTGTGGGTATGGAGTGACACCGTTTTGTGTCTCCCCTCTTCCTTTCCCTACCAGTCTCCATTGGACTTCCTTCTTTATATTGTCAGCTGTAGGAGTTCTGTTCAGCCAGCCCTCTGATGTTTCTCAAGGTTGGCTGTTCTACTATCTATCTGCAACCTTGATGTGATCCTCAGAGGTTGTAGGCACAGCGTCTACCTAAGCCTCCATCTTCCCACAGACTCTAAATACATTTTCGAATAACACTTTATAGAAAGTGCAGATACATTACAACTTTCTGTCTCCAATATTCTCCCTCCTTTTATGTTCAGCTGAGTTTCTGACCTATATTATGTTTTTTTCTGAGAAACTTATTTAATATTTCTATAAGGGCAGTTCTACTTATAATGAATTTCTTCAATGTTTGCCTAAGAGCATCTTTGACTCCTTCACTTTTGAAGAAAAATTTTGCTTTATATAGAATTCTAGATTGGTGTTTTTTTTTTCAAAACTTTAAATATTTTCCATCATTTTATTTATATTCATATGGCTCAAGAAGTTGGATGGTAAGGCATTTCTTCTTCAATAGGTATGGCATTTTGGTTTTGTTTTATTGTTTTACTCTTTTTTTCTCCCACAGTTTTCTTTTTGTTTTTGGTGTCCTGCAATTTGAATATGACATGCCTAGATGTAGATTGTTTGGTATTTATCCTGCTTGCTCTCCTCTGAGTTTCCTGTATCTGTAGTTAGGTATCTGTAATTATCTCTGAAATATTCTCAGCCTTCATTGTTTTAAATATTTCTTCTTTTTCTCTCTTTGCTTTCTGGTGTTTTAATTACAAATATATGTGAACATTACATTATTTGTTTTTGTTCCACAGTCCTTGAATATTGTGTTTTGTTTTTCATTCTTTCTTTTTTCTCTCTTCATTCCAGTTAGGAAAAATTTAATTCCCTTATCTTCAAGATCCCAGATTGTGTCTTTGCTGTGTTCAGTCTACTGATAAGGTCATCAAAGGGATTTTTTATTTTGTTACAGTCTTGTTGATTTCTAATGTTTCCTTTATAATTTTTCTTTTCTTTTTTTTTTTTTAATGTGGATAGCTCCCTGCCTGGGAATCGAACCCAGGCCGCAGCGCTGACAGCACTGAAGCCTTACGCCACTACACCACCAGGGAACTCCCTATCATTTTCCTTAGAATTTCCATCCTTCTGTTTACATTTAAAAATCTGTTTTGCATGTTGTCTATATTGTCTACTAGCATATTTAACAGGAATTATATTTGTTTAATATTTTCTATCTATAGGTAATTATAAAATCTGTATTATGACAGAGTCTGGTGATGCTTACTTTGTCTTTTCAGACTGCATGTTTTATTGAGTTTTTATATGCTTTTTTTTTTACATCAAAAGTTGGACATGATATATTAAGTAATAATAACTGGGATAAATAGGCCTTTTGTGTAATATTTTATGGCAGTCGGGACAGAAACTTGGCTATGCTTAATATTTACTATAGTTTTACATGTCAGAGTCCTTTGTTTTTTTACAGTGTCCTTGGATTTATTTTCTCCCTCTAGTATTTGAGTTTCTCTAAGACTTTTTCTTAACTGTAGTCTGTAGTGCAGCTCTTTACATTATAATGATAACCCAAAAGAAATTATGTTCTAGTATATTTAATTATAGTATACTTGTGTGTTTGCCTACATGACATCATAAAGTTCTATATGAACAATGTTTTTCAGAAGTTCAAATAGTGGAAAAGAGGGGAGATATGAGACATTACATGGCACATGGTATCTATACACTCCTAACTCAAAAGAACCCATAAAACAGAATATAGAATATTAAAGACATAACTACATGCAGGCACAACATTTTCAAGTTCAAGTATTAAACAATTTGAATATCTTTCCTATTTCTATTGACAAATTTTTTTATATGACTCAAAAGGAAAGACACTTTTACTAGAAATAATAACCCTTTTTAGAGGAAAAATCTGCATGTCTCTTTAGATATCAATAAAGATTCAAATATAAACACGAATAAATATACCTCAAAAATATATTTCTCTGTCAGAAGGATAAACTATTCTTTTGAGTACTGTCCTTACTCTTATGGACAGTAAAAAGCCAATTTTGTAATGTAGTAAAAATCAAAAGCATAAATTAGTAAAATTATCAACACAAAAATGATATACTAATTTTATACAACTAAGGGTGAGATAAAGTACTTCCATAAAATTTTAATAAAACATCTTCACTTCACATATAAGTTAAAAGGATACATCAGAATTTATAGTATGTCCTTTTAAGATAAACAGAAAAGTGAGCAAAACTATTATATATCTTTTACTATTCATTTTCTGCTCAGCTGCTATAGTTGTTAATGTAAAAAGATAAATAGTCATAGGAAGGCTGAATTTCAGAGATGTTAAAAATTACTGTAATCACAAATGTTAAGTATCTCCATTTAGTTGGCTTTGTAAGAAACCCTCAAATCTAACTATAGATGAACATGAGAATGATAAAATTGGGAAAAGTTATGTTAAAAATACTTTGCAAATTCCAAACAGTTCTTATTGTTTGACTCATCTTAAACAAATCTCTGGGATTTAAAGATGAAAAGCAAATTGTATTTCTTGCTTATGATGGGAGAAAAAATTTCTTCCACATTACTGTTCTCTTTAGCATACTGTTTTTCAGTCAAGCACTCAAACTGTTAATGTGTTTGCTTATCATCATTATTTTGGGTTGATTACCAGAGCCATTTGTATTTATACTTTTTGTTTTTTTCTTCAGTTGTTTGCAGTGTTTTTTGGTTTGTTTTTTTTTAAGGCCTATCTATGTATTTTTACTTTCTAAATAAAAAGTAGAAAGTATTATAAGGGTTATTAGTAAGCACGGCTTTACTGTAAACTTAAAGCTGGCTGTTTTTTGCCCTCACTAAAGCAGACTCTATAATAGATTATTCCATGATGCATCCTCCTTCAAGTTTGATGATTTGATCACCAAATGAGTCTGGAGAGCAAGGAATTCAATCAACTTATCTGCACCTCATATGCTCCATTTAATGAGGCATGCTCCCAGGAACAGAACCTACTGGTGACCTACTCTAAATTTCTTTGTCAGATTAAATGCTGAATGATGAAACTAATGAAGTTTGTAAAAGTTGTAACTTACAGAATGTTTTTAGCAAGATACCCCTAGTAAAAGATCACTTATCATTGATAGCCAGGTTCTATGGATTTATGAGGCAGAGTAAGTTCTGTAACCCTCTGAGATACACAGTGGAGATATTTCAAGATTTACATCCTCCCTGCTATGTGAGATGACCCCGCAGACTCTGACTTGGGGACTAATTCATATTGCTCTAGGCAAGTAGTACATGGCTACTGTGGAAGGATAGGAAGCTGCTCTCAATGGCCAGACCTCTTTCTGCTGCTTCTGTGTATCTTGATGGCCCTTTGATCCTGAAATTACTAAAACATTTGATATTTGATAATATTATGTCCTTTAATTTGTATGAATTTTATTTGACAACCTCTGAATGTTAGTTCAGAATTTTACCTAAAATAATCATTGCAGAACATTTGGACCTGTCCAAAACATCCACAGAGATATCTGGTCCATGACAAAAGCTCCTAGAAATTTGGTTTTGTCCAAAATATCCATTCTTAGAAAATATCCTGGGGTTCAAATAGTACATATCATTTATTTATATTAATATTTTTGGTTTGCAGGATTAATACATAGGAAATATTATATTATCATGGTTTATTGGTCCAATAATTGTGTTGTTGCTGTGTGTTGCCAATAATAACCCTTCTTGCCTTGGTGGTCTCACTGGTAATTGCACATGATGTTAGATAGATTGTTCCAGGTTTGAATTTTACAGAAGAGTAGGATTTATTTTAACTATGCCTCCATTTGGTCTGGACAATTTGGACAGGCCCAAATGTTTGCTAATCAAAATAATAGGTTCTAAATACGTTCTTTTTTCTTTTTCTTCACCTAAAGCCAGAAGTGATGAGATTTGGAAAAAATGAAAAAAATATTGTTACATCATTTTGGAATTATGTGACTCAATTATTTACAACAAATATAAAAAAATATTGAGGCATAATTGAAAAATAAAATTGTGAAAAGGTGGCAGATTAGGTGGACATGGCATCTACAACCTCCCAGACCACAGCAGGATTGCAGCTAGAAAGGGGAGAACCTTGGCAGGCATCAGAGGACTTTTTGAGAACCCCAAAAGATGAGGATATAGAGGAGAAAGCCCAACTGAGACCAGTAGAAAAATGGCATGACTTTAAACCTATGGATAGTGAGGGAGGAAACCATGGGCTTGGGGACTCCCATAGAAAAGTGAGGGGTGCTGAACGCAAGCCACTCCCTCTTAGCCCAGGAGACCAGTACAAGAGAGAGGAAAACTTGTTCCATCTGGCAATTAAAATCATCCAGAATTCTGTCTATCTGTGTGAGTGGGACAGAGGACAGCTGGAAGTCCAGGTGCTCTCCTGTTGGGTGCTTGCCACACTCACATATTGTTCAAGAGGGGCACAGCATCATGGGAGGCAGCAGAGTCATTCCTGGAAGAACTGAGCTGTGGGTTTTCAGAGTGGGGGATGAAGAATCTCATTATTTGAGCGCAGAGAATGCCACACATGAAGCACACAGGAGAATGCCATTTTCTTCTTAATTAAACCCTTCCCCAAAAGACCAACTCTGAGAACTCACTGGCCTAACAAAATCCAAGCATGCTCACTACTCACAGAGGAACCATGCCCACCACAGCTTAAACTACATCCCCTAGGATGCTCTAGGCCAGCAGGCACCCAGCTCAATCCTACCAGCTGCACTGTAGCCAAACTACTGGCTGCGGAGAAAAAGTTGCTAAACTCTTTAAAAATAAATAAGTCCCCCCCCCGCCCCCGCCCCCCCACGCAAATAAAAACATCCTGGCATTTCACCCAGATCACCCAGAGCTCTTCCCTGCACACACAGGAAAGTACCCAGGGCAGCAAAGTGAACAGCTTTGTCCTAGTGGCTTTTTTTTGTTCTCATTTTTCTCAGTTTGAACAAAGGCTGCCCATGACTCATAGAGAAGAGGTCAGTGCTGCTCTGCAGTTCCCTGTGCTGCTTCCCTGGAACAACTAAGGGTGATATAGGAGTAGAAAAAAACTACTGGGCTCTCCAAATGAAAACAAAATAATTATTTAATTCCTGTTTTGTTCTTTTCTTTTTTCTTCTTCATTTTTTCCATAATTTTATTTCATCAGTACTCTTTCTTAATTTCTGTTTTCATAAATCCATATTTTTTATTTTACAAATTTAATTTAATTTTATATTAATATTACCATTTTTCTCTATTGTTCTCTCTCTTTTTTTCTTCCTCTTTCACAGTGTGATCAGGCACATTGGAGGTTTGACCACTCCAATATTGATTGGCTAAATGGTTGGACCCACTCAACTAGTGGGAAAACATGTTCTTGGGGACTTTTACAGGAGCATCTATCTGCAACTTACCAAGACCTTTATGTGCCTCTCTATTGCTCCTCCAGGGCAACTAAAAAATGTTTTGCAAGTGACATACTATAGCACACACAATAAGAGAGTGGGAAGAAAGAAAAAAGAACTTTTTAAAGTCATCTTTTCTTAAAATTTCATGTTTCTGTATTTTTTCTTTTTTCTTTCCATTATTTTCTTCTATTTGTTTTTTTAACTTTTTTTAATTGTTAGACTTATTGGGGTGACATCGGTCAGCAAGAATTACATAAGTTCCAGATGTACAATTCTACAGTGCATTGTCAACTTGTTGCATAATAAGTTCACCACCCAGTATAAGTTCTCTTTCCATCACCATATATTAGCTCCTCTTCTTTTTCATGACTTACTTTATTTGTATTTCATGTCTTTAATTTTATTTTTTGAATTTTCTTTTTTTATTACTTTTTCTATATATGTATTTTATTTTTATTTTATTTTTAAGTTCTATTCATTTTTTAATTCTTACATTTAATTTCTTTATTATTTTTTAATTTTATTACTATTATTAATACTTATCTGCCTTTTTTTCTCTCAAAGTTTACATTTTTTTCATTTCCAAGTGAACACAGGCCCCCTAGAGACTTGCACTGTCAACATGGAGGCACTC
The DNA here is from genome assembly GCA_004026885.1 of Lyroderma lyra. NCBI lineage: Eukaryota > Metazoa > Chordata > Mammalia > Chiroptera > Megadermatidae > Lyroderma > Lyroderma lyra. Next base: position 1,996 of record PVJL010005235.1, on the reverse strand, counting down.
TAGGTAGATGAGTGATCAGGCTCACCTAACTAATGGAGTAGAGTTTCTTGCAAACTTCAGCAAAAGTGGCTGTCTGTGGTGATCCAAGAAGTTTTCAGTGTTACTCTACCACTACCATTGGACAGTTAGCAGTGTGATATGAGGGACATACCACTCAACTACAACTGAAGAACACACATAACACACTTAAGGGACAATTTTAGATTACACACACAGAAGATAGAAGAGATTGCACCATTGGACCACTCAGGACACATATTATATAAGGCAAAAACTAAGAGTCATAAGAAATATACCTACTATACAGAAGCAAACACAAAGAAGAAACAAGAATGAGAAAACAGAAAAACATGTCCCAAATAAAAGAATAAAAGAAATTACCAGAAACAAAGTTAAGTGAAATGGAGACAATTAACCTACTGGAGCAAGAGTTTAGAAAACAGTTTAAGAATGCTTGAGAAACTTACTGAGAACTTCAACAAAGAGATAACAACCATAAAGAAAGACAACAAAACCATAAAAAAAGTCCAATGAGAAATGAGGAATACAATAATTGAAATGAAGTCTGCACTAGAATGAATCAACAACAGGTTGGATGAAGTAGAAAATTGAATTAATACTACTCTTCCCAGCAAGAATATCATTTAAAATTAAAGGGGAGATAAAGAACTTCCCAGATAAGAAAAAACTAAAAGGATATACTACCACCAAGCCTGCATTACAAGAAATGCTAAAAGGATTTTTTTTAAGCTGAAGCAAGGTGAAAACAACTTTTAAAAAAAGCATGAATAATAACATGGCATCGACTATGGACTTATCAATAATCACTTTAAATATAAATGGACTAAATGCTCTAATCAAAAGACATAGGGTACCTGAATGATTAGAAAACAAGGATCAGGCATATATTGTCTACAAAATACTCAACTGAGAAGGAAAGATATACATAGACTGAAAGTAAAATGATGGTATAGGATATTTCATGCAAATGGAAATGAAAAAAAGCTGGGGTATCAATACTTATATCAGACAAAATAAACTTTAAAACAAAGACTATAACAAGAGACAAAGAAGGACATTACATAATTATAAAGGGATCAGTCCAACAGGAGGACATCACTCTTGTAAACATACATCGAATATAGGAACACCTAAATACATAAACAAATATTCACTGAGATAAAGGCAGGGATCAACAATAACACAATCATAGTAGGGGACCTTAACACCCCACTGACACCAATGAACAGATTTTCCTGACAGAAAATCAGCATGGATACAGTGACCTTAAATGACACGCTAGAGTAAATGCATTTAATTGATATTTTTAGAGAATTACATCTCAAAGCAGCAGAATATACATTCTTTTCAAACCACGTGGAATATTTTCCAAGATAGACCACGTGTTAGACCACATAACAAGCCTCAATAAAGTTAAGAAAATTGAAATTATATCAAGTACCCTCTCTGACCACAACAGTATAAAACTAGAAATCAATTACAAAATAAAAATTGAAAAATGCATACACGTGGAGGCTAAACAATATGCTACTAAACAATGAATGGGTCAACAAAGAGATTAACAAAGATACCAAAAGGTACCTTGAGACAACTGAGAATGAAACACAACTACTCAAAATCTATGGGGCACAGCAAAAGCAGTCCTGAGAGGGAAATTTATAGCAATGCAGGCCTACCTAAAAAAAAAAAAAAAACAGTAATAACCTCAAATAAACAGTTTAACCTTACACTTAAGGAAACTGGAAGAAGAATAGCAATTGAAGACTAAAATCAGCACAAAGAAGTAAATAATAAAAATCAGAGCAGAAACAAATTAAATTGAGACTAAGAAGACAATACAAAAGATCAATGAAACCAAGTGCTGGTTCTTCAAAAAGATAAACAAAATTGATAAACCCTTAACCAGACTGCTCAAAAAAAAAAAAAAAAAAAAAAAAAAAAAAAAAAAAAAAAAAAAAAAAAAAAAAAAAAAAAA